>JASTWF010000127.1:239784-444784 GCA_030390025.1 Squalus acanthias | reverse complement strand
TGTCTCTCTCGATCTGTCTGTCTCTCTCGATCTGTCTGTCTCTCTCGATCTGTCTGTCTCTCTCGATCTGTCTGTCTCTCTCGATCTGTCTGTCTCTCTCGATCTCTGTCTGTCTCTCTCGATCTCTGTCTGTCTCTCTCGATCTCTGTCTGTCTCTCTCGATCTCTGTCTGTCTCTCTCGATCTCTGTCTGTCTGTCTCGATCTCTGTCTGTCTGTCTCTCTCTCTGTGGTCTGGGGAGGGAAGGTTCCTGGGGTCTGGGGGAGGGAGGGTTTCCGATGTGTAGGGAGGGAGGGGGGTTCCCGAGGTCTGAGGGAGGGAGGGTTCCCTGGGGACGGAGGAAGGGTCCCCCGGAGTCTGGGGGGAGGCGGGGAGGGTTCCCGGGGTCTGTGGGGAGGGAGGGTCCACTAGGGTCTGAGGTAGGGTCCCCCGGGTCTGGGGGAGGGAGGGAGTGTCCCCCGGGTCTGGGGGAGGGAGGGAGGGTCCCCCGGGTTCTGGGGGAGGGAGGGAGGGTCTCCCCGGGGTTTGGGGGAGGGAGGGTCCCCCGGGTCTGGGGGAGGGAGGGTCCCCCGGGGTCTGGGGGAGGGAGGGAGTGTCCCCCGGTCTGGGGGAGGGAGGGAGTGTCCCCCGGGTCTGGGGGAGGGAGGGAGGGTCCCCCGGGTCTGGGGGAGGGAGGGAGGGTCCCCCGGGTCTGGGGGAGGGAGGGAGGGTCCCCCCGGTCTGGGGGAGGGAGGGAGGGTCCCCGGGGTCTGGGGGAGGGAGGGAGGGTCCCCGGGGTCTGGGGGAGGGAGGGAGGGTCCCCCGGGGTCTGGGGAGGGAGGGAGGGAGGGAGGGTCCCCCGGGGTCTGGGGGAGGGAGGGAGGGAGGGTCCCCCGGGGTCTGGGGGAGGGAGGGAGGGTCCCCGGGGTCTGGGGGAGGGAGGGAGGGTCCCCCAGGGTCTGGGGGAGGGAGGGAGGGTCCCCCGGGGTCTGGGGGAGGGAGGGAGGGTCCCCCGGGGTCTGGGGGAGGGAGGGAGGGTCCTCCAGGGTCTGGGGGAGGGAGGGAGGGTCCCCCAGGGTCTGGGGGAGGGAGGGAGGGTCCCCCGGTCTGGGGGAGGGAGGGAGGGTCCCCCGGTCTGGGGGAGGGAGGGAGGGTCCCCCGGGTCTGAGGGAGGGAGGGTCCCCCGGGGTCTGGGGGAGGGAGGGAGGGTCCCCGGGGTCTGGGGGAGGGAGGGAGGGTCCCCGGGGTCTGGGGGAGGGAGGGAGGGTCCCCCGGTCTGGGGGAGGGAGGGTCCCCCGGTCTGGGGGAGGGAGGGTCCCCCGGGGTCTGAGGGAGGGAGGGTCCCCCGGGGTCTGGGGGAGGGAGGGAGGGTCCCCCGGGGTCTGGGGGAGGGAGGGAGGGTGGGTCCCCCGGGGTCTGGGGGAGGGAGGGAGGGTCCCCCGGGGTCTGGGGGAGGGAGGGAGGGTCCCCTGGGTCTGAGGGAGGGAGGGAGGGTCCCCCGGGGTCTGGGGGAGGGAGGGAGGGTCCCCGGGGTCTGGGGGAGGGAGGGAGGGTCCCCTGGGGGAGGGAGGGAGGGTCCCCCGGGGTCTGGGGGTGGGAGGGAGGGTCCCCGGGGTCTGGGGGTGGGAGGGAGCGTCCCCGGGGTCTGGGGGAGGGAGGGTCCCCGGGGTCTGGGGGAGGGAGGGAGGGTCCCCCGGGGTCTGGGGGAGGGAGGGAGGGTCCCCCGGGTCTGAGGGAGGGAGGGAGGGTCCCCCGGGTCTGGGGGAGGGAGGGAGGGAGGGTCCCCCGGGGTCTGGGGGAGGGAGGGAGGGTCCCCCAGGGTCGGAGGGAGGGAGGGTCCCCCGGGTCTGGGGGAGGGAGGGAGGGTCCCCCGGGGTCTGGGGGAGGGAGGGTCCCCCAGGGTCTGGGGGAGGGAGGGAGGGTCCCCCGGGTCTGAGGGAGGGAGGGTCCCCCGGGTCTGGGGGAGGGAGGGAGGGTCCCCCGGGTCTGGGGGAGGGAGGGAGGGTCCCCCGGGGTCTGAGGGAGGGAGGGTCCCCCGGGTCTGGGGGAGGGAGGGAGGGTCCCCCGGGTCTGGGGGAGGGAGGGAGGGTCCCCCAGGGTCTGGGGGAGGGAGGGAGGGTCCCCGGGGTCTGGGGGAGGGAGGGAGGGAGGGTCCCCCGGGGTCTGGGGGAGGGAGGGAGGGTCCCCGGGGTCTGGGGGAGGGAGGGAGGGTCCCCCGGGGTCTGGGCCTGTAGTGGTGGTGCGAGGGTGAAAGCAGCTGCGATGGGCGAGGGACGGGACGGGACCAGGGCAGTGGTCCCTGTAGTTCTGTTACGGTGCTGCGCAGCCCTTTCACCACCATTGGGTGGGACTGAGGGATTGCTCCTTCAAAAGAGCCAGCACAGGCACGATGGGCCGAACAGCCATCTGCTGTGCTGCAAGTCTCTCTGATAATTGACCAGATAATCTGCCTCGCACCAGGGCTCGAGCAGTGAAAGCCCAGGTTACTTGGAAGTATTTTCACTGCGTTGCCAGGCGCTCCTAGTCCCAGGGTGCCTTCATAGCGTAAGCAAACAAGCCCACGGCTCACACCCAGCTGCTCGTTCCGTGTTTACTCTGCCAGGCTGAGTCGACTCGGCCTATATTCTCTGGAGTTTAGAAGAACGAGAGGTGATCTAATTGAAACGTGTATGATTCTGAGAGGGCTTGACAAGGGAGATTCTGAGAGGCTGATTCCCCCTGGCTGGAGAGTCTAGAACCAGGGGTCATAGTCTCAGGATAAGGGGTCGGCCATTTAGGACTGAGATGAGGAGGAATGTCTTCACTCAGAGGGTGATGAATCTTTGGAATTCTCTGCCCCAGAGGGCTGTGGAGGCTCAGTCGTTGAGTATATTCAAGGCTGAGATCGATAGATTTTTGGACTCTCGGGGAATCAAGGGATATGGGGATCGGGCGGGAAAGTGGAGTTGAGGTCGATGATCAGCCATGATCTTGCTGACTGCCGGAGCAGGCTCGAGGGGCTGTCTGGCCGTCTCCTGCTCATATTTCTTACGTTCTTATGGGACACTACAAGTATCAGAGTAAACAAGCTGTTACCAGCTGCGTGGGGGCCTGGGCTTGTTTGCTACCGTATAACGTCACCCTGGGACTGTTGGTGTATCTGTCATGCACAGTGAAACTCCTTCATTTTAAAACAAGACTGTTTTGTGGTCTGTACCCGGGAGTGAGTTACAGGCTGGAATCTAATCGAGGGGTTCGGGTGGGTTTATATATAGAATAACAGATACCCGGGAGTGAGTTACAGGCTGGAATCTAATCGAGGGGTTCGGGGGGTTTATATATAGAATAACAGATACCCGGAGGTGAGTTACAGGCTGGAATCTAATCGGGGGGTTTATATATAGAATAACAGATACCCGGGAGTGAGTTACAGGCTGGAATCTAATCGAGGGGTTTGTGGGGGTTTATATATAGAATAACAGATACCCGGGAGTGAGTTACAGGCTGGAATCTAATCGGGGGGTTTATATATAGAATAACAGATACCCGGGAGTGAGTTACAGGCTGGAATCTAATTGAGGGGTTCGGGTGGGTTTATATATAGAATAACAGATACCCGGGAGTGAGTTACAGGCTGGAATCTAATCGAGCGGTTCGGTGGTTTATATGTGGAATAACAGATACCCGGGAGTGAGTTACAGGCTGGAATCTAATCGAGGGGTTCGGTGGTTTATATATAGAATAACAGATACCCGGGAGTGAGTTACAGGCTGGAATCTAATCGAGGGGTTTGTGGGGGTTTATATATAGAATAACAGATACCCGGGAGTGAGTTACAGGCTGAAATCTAATCAAGGGGTTCGGTGGTTTATATGTGGAATAACAGATACCCGGGAGTGACTTACAGGCTGGAATCTAATCGAGGGGTTCGGGGGGTTTATATATAGAATAACAGATACCCGGGAGTGAGTTACAGGCTGGAATCTAATCGAGGGGTTCGGGTGGGTTTATATATAGAATAACAGATACCCGGGAGTGAGTTACAGGCTGGAATCTAATCGAGCGGTTCGGTGGTTTATATGTGGAATAACAGATACCCGGGAGTGAGTTACAGGCTGGAATCTAATCGAGGGGTTCGGGTCGGTTTATATATAGAATAACAGATACCCGGGAGTGAGTTACAGGCTGGAATCTGATCGAGGGGTTCGGGGGTTTATATATAGAATAACAGATACCCGGGAGTGAGTTACAGGCTGGAATCTAATCGAGGGGTTCGGGGGGTTTATATATAGAATAACAGATACCCGGGAGTGAGTTACAGGCTGGAATCTAATCGAGGGGTTCGGGGAGGTTTATATATAGAATAACAGATACCCAGGAGTGAGTTACAGGCTGGAATCTAATCGAGGGGTTCGGGGGGGTTTATATATAGAATAACCGATACCCGGGAGTGAGTTACAGGCTGGAATCTAATCGAGGGGTTCGGGTTTTTTTTATAGAGTAACAGATACCCGGGAGTGAGTTACAGGCTGGAATCTAATCGAGTTGTCCGGGGTGGTTTATATATAGAATAACAGAATATAAAGACTGAAAAGAAATGTTCTTGTCCTGCAGAAGGAACGTGTGGAATCGTTTGTGGCCTCGTTATCGCGGGAGCATGGAGAGTGCCTTCACCGCCACCCCGTCAGTGAAGGCAGACGTCGACCACGGCGGCTGTGGAGAGCACTCCCGGGCGAACGTTCCTCACAAGAGAGGCGGTCAGCCGGCGGATTCCTCCACCCCAGGTTCGCTCGCTCCGGACAACGCCGCTACATTGTCCGACAGGAAGGCCGGAGACGGCATGGAGCGTCGCCACGAGGCGGACTCGCGGGACGCGTCTGCCTCGGAGGACGAGCGGGAGACGGAGGACGAGGCCGACTCTTGGGACGGGGCGGAGTCGCGGGAGACGGAGGACGAGGCCGACTCGCAAGACATAAAGGATGAGGTGGAATCGAGGGACGGGGAGGACGAGGGAGAGGCCCAGCACATAAAGGAGGAGGCGGAGCCGCGGGACACGCCCCAGGAAGGCTGTTCGCTCCAGCCCCCCGAGCGAGCGACCGTTCCGCGGGGCGGTAAGAAGCGTGCCGGCCTCCCCACCCGGCGCCGGCCGTGCCCCCGGGACCGGCTCTTCACCTGCTCCCTCTGCGACAAGACCTTCGCCCAGCTGTCCTGGTTCCTGGTCCACGAGCGCGCCCACCTCGGGGAGCGTCCCTACGGCTGCCAGACCTGCGACCGCTCCTTCGCCCAGTCCTCCGACCTCCTGAGCCACCAGCGCACCCACACCGGGGAGAAGCCCTTCCGCTGCGACGTGTGCGCCCGCTCCTTCGCCCAGTCCTCCACCCTCCTCAACCACCGCCGCACCCACACCGGGGAGCGGCCCTTCCGCTGCGAACACTGCGCCCGCTCCTTCGCCCAGTCCTCCACCCTCCTGACCCACCAGCGCACCCACAGCGGCGAGCGGCCCTTCCAGTGCCGGAGCTGCGAGCGTTCCTTCGCCCAGTCCTCCGTCCTCCTCAACCACCAGCGCACCCACACCGGGGAGAAACCTTCCGAGCAGCAGCCGGTCCCGGCCGGGGAGGATGGCCCGGCCGACGGCGCCGAGACACAGCGGGTCCCGGCCGAGGAGAAACGCTCCGAGCCGCCGCAGCAGCCGACCCCGGCCGCTGGCCCGCCCTTCCGCTGCCCGACCTGTGGCGAGGAGTTCGGCTCCTCCTCCGAGCTGGTGACCCACCAGAGCTCGCACGCGGCCGAGGGCCCCTTCCGCTGCGACGTCTGCCAGCGGGGCTTCGCCGAGCCGGCCCAGCTGGCGGCCCACCGCCGCTCCCACGCCGGCGAGCGCCCCTACCAGTGCGAGGTCTGCCACAAGCGCTTCGCCTACGAGTCCTCGCTGGGCCTGCACCAGCGGGCCCACGCGGGCGAGGCGCCCTACCGCGGCGGCAAGTCCCGCGGCGGCAAGTCCCGCGGCTCCTCCGCCAAGCCGCTCGGCCCCCGCCGCGAGCCCGAGCGGCCCCTCCAGTGCCCCGTCTGCCTCAAGAGCTTCGGCAGCCCGTCCCACCTCTCGCGGCACCAGCGCGCCCACGCCGGTGAGAAGGCCTTCCGCTGCGAGGCGGTCAGCCTGGTCAACCACCGGCGCGCCCAAGCCGGGCACAAGCCCTTCCAGTGCCAGACCTGCGGCCGGGCCTTCAGCCAGTCCTCGGACGTCCTGAAGCACCAGCGCACGCACAGCGGCGAGCGGCCGTTCCGCTGCGAGCTGTGTGAGCGCTCCTTCACCCAGCTCTCCACCCTCCTCAACCACCAGCGCATCCACCTGGGCCAGAAGCCCCACCGCTGCGAGGCCTGTGGCCGCTCCTTCACCCAGCTCTCCACCCTGCTCAACCACCAGCGCACCCACACCGGCGAGAAGCCCTTCCAGTGCCAGACCTGCCACAAGGCCTTTGCCCAGTCCTCCAGCCTGCTCAACCACCGCCGGGTCCACACTGGCGAGCGGCCCTTCCAGTGCGGCCTGTGCTCCAAGTCCTTCGCCACCTCCTCCTCGCTCTCCGTGCACCAGCGATCGCACGTGTGAGGGGGGACCCTCGCCCGGCCTGGGGGCTCCCTCAGCACGAGGCCTGGCGCCGGCTTCGACCTGTGTCTTCGCCTCCCCTCCCCTCCCCTCCCACGGCTCTCTGCTGCACTTCTGACCCTCCGCAACCTCGTCCATCGCTCGCGCGGCGCCTAGGCACTGAGTTGCGGCGGGATGTTTGACTGCAGAGGGGGAGAATTGCACACTGTGCCTCCTGAGTGACTGCGGTGTCCGGGACCTGTAGAATCCACAGCACAGAGACAAGGCCGTTCGGCCCAACTTGTCCGTGCCAGTGTTTATGCTCCGCACGGGCCCCCTCCTCCCGCCCTGGTTACCTCTTCCCGTCCCCCTCCCCCCCCCCCCCCCCCCCGGTATCCCTCTGTTCTCCTCGTGTGCGCATAAGCCCTCCCCTTCAACGCGTCCGTGCTCTCCACCTCAGCCACTCCCGCGCGGCAGCGAGTCTCACGGTCTCTCTGCGTAAAGATACGCCTTTTTCATCGGGTCAGTCGGCGGCTCCGACTCGCACATCGGGAACGGCCTCCTGGATGTCCAACGTTGCTGGAACCAGACCCCAGCGAGGTGTCACGTCGGTGGGGGGAAGATCGGGGTGAAGTCGGGGTCCTGCGAGCTGGCAAGCCACCCCACCAGCGTCCGGGAGACAGCGTCACTTCCGGGCAGCAAGTCTGGCGATTGCGAAACAGGGTGGTTCAGATGCCCTGCTGGGTAGTAGGTTTTTATTACTGTTTTTGTCTCTTTCTCTCCCCTGCCTTGTTAAAAGAAACTAAAACTGATTGTAAATAAAAAAAAAAAAGTGGAAAAAAACCGAAAACGCTGTTTCGCAAACATGACTTCTAGAATAGTCCAGTGCAGAAGGAGGCCATTCGGCCCATCGAATCTGCGCCAGCTCTTTCAAAGATCAATCCAGTTAGTCCCACTGCCCCTGCCCTCTCCCCCATATCCCTGCAATCTGTGTCCTCTGGTTACCGACCCTCCTGCCACTGGAAACAGTTTCTCCTTATTTACTCTATCACAACACCTCATGATTTTGAACACCTCTATCAGTTCTCCTTCTCTGCTCTAAGGAGATCAATCCCAGCTTCTCCAGTCTCTCCACATCACTGAAGTCCCTCATCCCTGGTACCATTCTGGTCAATCTCCTCTGCACCCTCTCCAAGGCCTTGACATCCTTCCTAAAGTGCGGTGCCCAGAATTGGCCACAATACTCCAGCTGGGGCCGAACTAGTGTTTTATAAAGTTTGAGTGATAACTTCCTTGCTATCGGGTTTTCTGTTGCCCAAAGGGGCAGGGAATTGAGCGGTGGGATGGTTACAAGGATAAAACGGAGCGCTCGCCTGAGCCTGTCCACAGCCAATGTCATGCGGGTCCCAACTCCTGATTACTGTCACGTGGCTCCTGGTGTACAGGCCAGTGTGAGAGATTCTGCCTTATTACATAGAACGTACAGCACAGAAACAGACCATTCCGCCCAACTGCTCCGTGCCGGTGTTTCTGCTCCACACCAGCCTCCTCCCGCCCCTCTTCATCTCACCCCATCAACATATCCTTCTATTCCTTTCTCCCATGTGTTTATCCAGCTTCCCCTTCAATGCATCGATGCTATTGGCCTCAACCACTCCCTGTGGGAGCGAGTTCCACATTCTCACCACTCTCTGGGTAAAGAAGTTTCTCCTGAATTCCCCATTGGATTTATTAGTGACTATCTTATATTGATGGCCCCAAGTTCGGTCTTCCCCACAAGTGGGAACATCTTCTCTACGTCTACCCTATCGAAACCTTTCATAATCTTAAAGACCT
Organism: Squalus acanthias; assembly: GCA_030390025.1. Taxonomy (NCBI): domain Eukaryota; kingdom Metazoa; phylum Chordata; class Chondrichthyes; order Squaliformes; family Squalidae; genus Squalus; species Squalus acanthias. Next base: position 436,411 of record JASTWF010000127.1, on the reverse strand, counting down.
CGATCAGCCTCTTTTCTGGAGAAAAGAGCCCCAGCCTGTTCAATCTTTCCTGACAGGTATAACCTCTCAGTTCTGGTATCATTCCATTAAATCTTTTTTGCACCTTCTCCAGTGCCTCTATCATTTTTATAATATGGAGACCAGAACTGTGCACAGTGCTCCAAGTGTGGTCTAACCAAGGGATATGGAGACCAGAAACTGTGCGCAGTGCTCCAAGTGTGGTCTAACCAAGGGATATGGAGACCAGAAACTGTGCACAGTGCTCCAAGTGTGGTCTAACCCAGGTATACGGAGACCAGGACTGTGCACGGTGCTCCAAGTGTGGTCTAACCCAGGTATACGGAGACCAGGACTGTGCACTGTGCTCCAAGTGTGGTCTAACCAAGGGATATGGAGACCAGAACTGTGCACAGTGCTCCAAGAGTGATCTAACCAAGGTATATGGAGACCAGAACTGTGCACAGTGCTCATAGTGTGGTCTAACCAAGGTATATGGAGACCAGGACAGTGCACAGTACTCCAAGTGTGGTCTAACCAAGGTATATGGAGACCAGAACTGTGCACAGTGCTCCAAGTGTGGTCTAACCAAGGGATATGGAGACCAGAACTGTGCACAGTGCTCCAAGTGTGGTCTAACCAAGGTATATGGAGACCAGGACAGTGCACAGTACTCCAAGTGTGGTCTAACTAAGGTCTGATACAAGTTTGACATAACTTCTGTGCTTTTCAATTCTATCCCTCTAGAAATGAACCCCAGTGCCTGATCATAAGTTTATTAATATCTTCCTGCATTTTGTCGTAGCCCTCCTCTGTGTTAACTGCACTCCCCGACTTGGTGTCATCCACACATTTTGAAATTGTACTGCCATTCACCCTGGTCAGGGACTCTTGTCACTGCTGTGTTACTATCTGCGAGGCTATCTGCCAATAGGGGTTGAGTGATGGCCCCGTGTTCATTTAGTGTGAGTCCTACCGATCTCCGCTGTACTGCCTGCTAGGGTTTTATCCCTCTGCAGTCTCATAAGAACATAAGAAATAGGAGCAGGAGATGGCCAGACGGCCCCTCGAGCCTGCTCCGCCATTCAATAAGATCCTGGCTGATCTTCGACCTCAGCTCCACTTTCCTGCACGATCCCTTGATTCCCCTAGAGTCCAAAAATCTATCCATCTCAGCCTTGAATATACTCAACGACTGAGCCTCCACAGCCCTCTGGGGCAGAGAATTCCAAAGATTCACCGCCCTCTGAGTGAAGAAATTCCTCCTCATCTCAGTCCTAAATGGCCAACTCCTTATTCTGAGACTGTGACCCCTGGTTCTAGACTCTCCAGCCAGGGGGAAACAGCCTCTCAGCATCTACCCTGTCAATCCCCCTCAGAATCTTATATGTTTCAATGAGATCACCTCTCATTCTTCTAAACTCCAGAGAGTATAGGCCCATTCTACTCAATCTCCTCATAGGACAATCCCCCCATCCCAGGAATCAACCTTCGTTGCACTCCCTCTAAGGCAAGTATGTCCTTCCTTAGGTAAGGAGACCAAAACTGTGCACGGTACTCCAGGTCTCCCGCCTGTTTCTCCAGTGTCGAGGTGGATCAGCCCCAATACTCATCGGCTCCCGCCAGTGCCCCGTGTCCTTGATTCCAGCAGGCGGCCAGCTCGAGGATTCAGCCAGTCAGTGCGACCTGCGCATGCCGAGCTTGCTGCCTCACGCCCACTGCGGTCTGCTACCTCAGCCATGTCACTCGCCGTTGAAGCTGCTGTCCGCGTCGTCGTCACCGTGTCTCTAACGCTCTCCTACCCGGTCTGTTCCCCCCCCGCTGGAATCATAGAATGATACAGCACAGAAGGAGGCCATTCGGCCCATCGTGCCTGTGCCGGCTCTTTGAAAGCTCTCCAATTAATCTCGCTTCCCCCCTGCTCTTTCCGTTACCCGAGATGGGTTTCTGGCCCCATATCCGCGCCATCACTAAGACCGCCTATTTCCCTCACTCATGCCTTTATTACCTCTAGACTTGACTATTCCAACGCACTCCTGGCCAGCCTCCCACATTCTACCCTCCGTAAACTTGAGGTCATCCAAAACTCTGCTCGTTGACCCACTTTGGCTCCTGGTAAGCAATGCCTCGAATTTAAAAATTCTCATCCTCCTGTTCAAATCCCTCCATGGCCCCTCGCCCCCTCCCTATCTCTGTAATCTCCAGCCCCTACAATTCTCATCCTCCTGTTCAAATCCCTCCATGGCCCTCGCCCCCTCCCTATCTCTGTAACCTCCTCCAGCCCCTACAATTCTCATCCTCCTGTTCAAATCCCTCCATGGCCCCTCTCCCCCTCCCTATCTCTGTAACCTCCTCCAGCCCCTACAATTCTCATCCTCCATGGCCCTCGCCCCCTCCCTATCTCTGTAACCTCCTCCAGCCGCTACAATTCTCATCCTCCTGTTCAAATCCCTCCATGCCCCTTGCCCCCTCCCTATCTCTGTAACCTCCTCCAGCCCCTACAATTCTCATCCTCCTGTTCAAATCCCTCCATGCCCTTGCCCCCTCCCTATCTCTGTAACCTCCTCCAGCCCTACAATTCTCATCCTCCTGTTCAAATCCCTCCATGGCCCTCGCCCCCTCCCTATCTCTGTAACCTCCTCCAGCCCCTACAATTCTCATCCTCCTGTTCAAATCCCTCTATGGCCCTCACCCCCTCCCTATCTCTGTAACCTCCTCCAGCCCCTACAATTCTCATCTTCCTGTTCAAATCCCTCCATTGCCTTCACCCCCTCCCTATCTCTGTAACCTCCTCCAGCCCCTACAATTCTCATCCTCCTGTTCAAATCTCTCCATGGCCCTCGCCCCCTCCCTATCTCTGTAACCTCCTCCAGCCCCTACAATTCTCATCCTCCTGTTCAAATCCCTCCATGGCCCTCGCCCCCTCCCTATCTCTGTAACCTTCTCCAGCCCCTACAATTCTCATCCTCCTGTTCAAATCCCTCCATGGCCCTCGCCCCCCTCCCTATCTCTGTAACCTCCTCCAGCCCATACAATTCTCATCCTCCTGTTCAAATCCCTCCATGGCCCTCGCCCCCCTCCCTATCTCTGTAACCTCCTCCAGCCCTATAATTCTCATCCTCCTGTTCAAATCCCTCTATGGCCCTGGCCCCCCTCCCTAACTCTGTAACCCCCCTCCAACCCTCAGAGATCCCTGCGCTCCTCCAATTCTGACCTCTTGAGCATCCCCGATTTTAATCGCTCCAGCATTGGTGGCCGTGCCTTCAGCTGTCTGGACCTAAGCTCTGTAATTCGCTCCCTAAACCTCTCCGCCTCTCTCTCCTCCTTTAAGACGCTGTTTAAACGCAAATCAATATCTCTAAGGATATGGTGTTAAGGAAGCTAAAGGGATTGAAGGCGGACAAATCCCCAGGGCCTGATAACATGCATCCTAGGGTACTGAAGGAGGTGGCCCTAGAGATAGCGGATGCACTAAGTATGATTTTTCAGAATTCATTAGACTCGGGAACAGTGCCCATGGATTGGAGGGTAGCTAACGTTACCCCACTATTCAAAAAGGGGGGTAGGGAAAAAGCAGGTAATTACAGACCTGTAAGCCTTACATCAGTTGTGGGCAAAATGCTGGAGTCCATCATTAAGGATGAAATAGCGGAGCACTTAGCAAATGGGGACAGGATAGGACAGAGTCAACATGGATTTACAAAGGGTAAATCGTGCTTGACTAATCTATTGGAATTTTTTGAGGGAGTAACTGGTAAAATAGATGGGGGAGAGCCAGTAGATGTGGTGTACCTGGACTTCCAAAAGGCCTTCGACAAGGTCCCACATAAAAGATTAGCATGGAAAATTGAAGCTCATGGGATAAAGGGGAAAGTATTGACGTGGATAGAGAACTGGCTGTCAGATAGAAAACAGAGAGTTGGAATAAACGGCTCATTTTCTGAATGGCAGGCAGTAACAAGTGGGGTACCGCAGGGATCTGTCCTGGGTCCCCAGCTGTTCACAATTTACATTAATGACCTGGATCAGGGAGTCGGATGCAGCATTTCCAAATTTGCAGACGACACTAAACTAGGAGGGGGGGTGGGCTCAGAGGAGGAGACCAGGAAGCTCCAGAGCGATTTGGACAGACTGGGTGATTGGGCGGATAAATGGCAGATGCACTATAATGTGGACAAGTGCGAAGTTATCCACCTTGGGTGCAGGAACGGGAGGGCAAATTATTATTTAAATGGCAATAAATTGGGAGAGGGGGAAGTACAGAGAGACCTGGGTGTTCTTGTACACCAGTCACTGAAGGCGAGCATGCAGGTGCAACAGGCGGTCAAGAAGGCAAACGGTATGCTGGCCTTCATAGCAAAAGGGTTGGAATACAGGAACAGGGATACCTTGCTGCAGCTGTACAGGGCACTGGTGAGACCACACCTCGAGTACTGTGTACAGTTTTGGTCGCCTCATCTGAGGAAAGATGTTCTTGCCATGGAGGGGGTGCAGCGGCGATTCACCAGGCTGATACCAGGAATGGCGGGATTGACCTATGAGGAGAGACTATGTAGTTTAGGGATGTACACACTGGAGTTTAGAAGATTGAGAGGGGACCTCATAGAAGTGTATAAAATTCTGACAGGTCTAGACAGACTACATGCAGAAGGAATGTTTCCCTTGGCGGGTGAGAACAGAACTAGAGGACATAATTTAAGGATAAGGGCTAAACCATTTAGGACAGAAATGAGGGGGAATTTCTTCACTCAGAGGGTGGTGAACCTGTGGAACTCATTGCCACAGAGGGCAGTGTACGCCAGCTCATTAAATATATTTAAGAGGGAATTAGATATATTTCTACAGGCAAAAGGGGTTAAGGGTTACGGAGAGAAGGCGGGGACGGGATACTGAATTGGAGGATCAGCCATGATCTCATTAAATGGCGGAGCAGGCTCGAAGGGCCGGATGGCCTACTCCTGCTCCTATCTTCTATGTATCTATGTAAAACCGACCTCTTTGACCAAGCTTTTGGTCGCCTGACCCTAATATCTCCTTAGGTGGCTCGGGGTCAGATTTTGTTTGATAACCGCTCCTGTGAAGCACCCTGGGACGTTTTACTATGTTAAAGGCGGCGTATAAATGCAGGATGTTATTTGTTACCAAGTTGTCAGCCGTGGCTCAGTTGGTAACACTCTCGCCCCTGAGTCAGAAGGTTGTGGGATCAGAGACTTGGGAAGGAAAATCCAGGCTGACACTCCAGTGCAGTACTGAAGGAGCGCCGCACTGTCGGAGGTGCCGTCTTTCGGATCAGACGATAAATCAAAGCCCCACCTGCACCCTCAGGTGGACGTAAAAGCTTCCCACGGCCACTATTTCGAAGAAGAGCAGGGGGGAGTTCTCCCCGGTGTCCTGGCCAATATTTATCCCTTAATCAACATCACTGGAAAAACAGATGATCTGGTCATTATCACATTGCTGTTTGTGGGAGCTTGCTGTGTGCAGATTGGCTGTTTTTAAAATCCGTTAACGGGATATGGGAGTCGCTGGCAAAGCCAGCGTTTATTGCCCCATCCCTAATCGCCCTCGAGAAGGTGGTGGTGAGCCGCCATCTTGAACCACTGCAGTCCGTGTGGTGAAGGTGCTCCCACAGTGCTGTGGGAGAGTTGTGGTCGATCCACCACTTGACGTTGGAGAAACAGCTGGTTTTCCTCCCTCTCCATCTCGCGTAACACAGGAATCTTGAGTCCTGCCTCAAAATATTTAGAGGCTTGAAATTTAAATTCCCCCCCCCCCCCATTTGTTTGTTGGGGTGTGAGGGGGTCACCTGAGGTGCCCTCTGACCCGAGGGCAGAGTTGGGAGCGTGACTGTGTACCTCACCGGGGATACGTGCCAGGCGAGAACCGGGGTCCCTTCACTCGGGGGAGCACAGTGTCCCTGGGAGGTGTACTCCAGCACCATCACTGGCTCCTGCTGCCCATCCCCTTCAGCTACCTGGGCCCAAGTTATAATCTCTGCCTTTCCCACCCTCCGCTCAATCTCCAATGTGACGTCGGGGGAATGTCGAGAGATTTTTTTTCGTGTGAATGTTTCTGGAAATTATTTATGAATAAAAATTACCTGACTGGTTATCAAGTTCTCTCACCTAAATAAAGTCTGCTTTTTAAAAAAAAACACTTCAGTTAATGCTAGTCAATGTAATAGAAGAGTGCTTTACTTTGTATCTAACCCGTGCTGTACCTGCCCTGGGAGTGTTTGATGGGACAGTGTAGAGGGAGCTTTACTTTGTATCGAACCCGTGCTGTACCTGCCCTGGGAGTGTTTGATGGGACAGTGTAGAGGGAGCTTTACTCTGTATCTAACCCGTGCTGTACCTGCCCTGGGAGTGTTTGATGGGACAGTGTAGAGGGAGCTTTACTCTGTATCTAACCCTGTGCTGTACCTGCCCTGGGAGTGTTTGATGGGACAGTGTAGAGGGAGCTTTACTTTGTATCTAACCCTGTGCTGTACCTGCCCTGGGAGTGTTTGATGGGACAGTGTAGAGGGAGCTTTACTTTGTATCTAACCCGTGCTGTACCTGCCCTGGGAGTGTTTGATGGGACAGTGTAGAGGGAGCTTTACTCTGTATCTAACCCTGTGCTGTACCTGCCCTGGGAGTGTTTGATGGGACAGTGTAGAGGGAGCTTTACTCTGTATCTAACCCTGTGCTGTACCTGCCCTGGGAGTGTTTGATGGGACAGTGTAGAGGGAGCTTTACTCTGTATCTAACCCTGTGCTGTACCTGCCCTGGGAGTGTTTGATGGGGACAGTGTAGAGGGAGCTTTACTCTGTATCTAACCCATGCTGTACCTGCCCTGGGAGTGTTTGATGGGACAGTGTAGAGGGAGCTTTACTCTGCATCTAACCCGTGCTGTACCTGACCTGGGAGTGTTTGATGGGACAGTGTAGAGGGAGCATTACTTGGTATCTAACCCGTGCTGTACCTGCCCTGGGAGTGTTTGATGGGACAGTGTAGAGGGAGCTTTACTCTGTATCTAACCCCGTGCTGTACCTGTCCTGGGAGTGTTTGATGGGACAGTGTAGAGGGAGCTTTACTCTGTATCTAACCCCATGCTGTTCCTGCCCTGTGAGTGTTTGATGGGACAGTGTAGCGGGAGCTTTACTCTGTATCTAACACCGTGCTGTACCTGCCCTGGGAGTGTTTGATGGGACAGTGTAGAGGGAGCTTTACTCTGTATCTAACCCCGTGCTGTACCTTCCCTGGGAGTGTTTGATGTTTATTGACGACTTCGATGATGGCATAGAAAGTCTGTCCAAATTTGCCGATGACACAAAGATAGACGGCATTGTAGGCAGTGTAGATGAAAGCATAAAATGACAAAGGATATCGACAGATTAAGTGAATGGGTAAAACTGTGACAAATGGATTTCAATGTAGGCAAATGTGAGGTCATCCACTCTGGACCTGAAAAGGAGAGAACAGGGTACTTTCTAAATGATGAAAGGCTAAAAACAGTGGATGTCCAAAGAGACTTGGGGCTCCAAGTACATCGATCATTAAAATGTCCTGAACAGGTACAGAAAATCATCAAAAAGGCTAATGGATGCTGACCTTTATATCTAGAGGACTAGAATACAAGGGGACAGAAGTTATGCTGCAGCTGTACAAAGCCCTGGTTAGACCACACCTGGAGCCCTGTGAGCAGTTCTAGGCACCACACCTTAGGAAGGATATATCGGCCTTGGAGGGAGTGCAGCGGAGGTTTACCAGAATGATGCCCGGACTCCAAGGGTTAATTTACGAGGAGCGATTACACAAACTAGGGTTGTATTCCCTGGAATTTAGAAGGTTAAGGGTTGATCTGATCGAAGTTTTCAAGATATTAAGGGAAACAGATAGGGTAGAGAGAGAGAAACTATTCCCGCTGGTTGGGGAGTCCAGGACTAGGGGGATAGTCTAAAAATTAGAGCCAGACCTTTCAGGAGTGAAATTAGGAAACACTTCTACACACAAAGGGTGGTAGAAGTTGGGAACTCTCTCCCACAAACGGCAATTGGTGCTGGGTCAATTGTTAATTTTAAATCGGAGATTGATAGCTTTTTGTTAACGGAAGGTATTAAGGGATATGGGCCGAAGGCGGGTAAGTGGAGTTAGGTCGCAGATCAGCCACGATCTCATCGAATGGTGGAACAGGCTTCTTCGGCAGCACCTCCCAAATCCGGCGACCTCTACCACTAGGAAGGACAAGGGCAGCAGGCGCATGGGAACACCACCACCTCCAAGTTCCCCTCCGAGTCACACACCAGCCTGACATGGAAATATATCGGCCAATCCTTCATCGTTGCTGGGTCAAAATCCTGGAACTCCCTCCCTAACAGCACTGTGGGAGCACCTTCACCACATGGACTGCAGCGGTTCAAGAAGACGGCTCACCACCACCTTCTCAAGAGCAATTAGGGATGGGCAATAAATGCTGGCCTTGCCAGCGACGCCCACATCCCATGAACAAATTTAAAAAAACAGGCTGGAGGGTCTGAATGGGCCTCCTGTTCCTGTGCAACAGGCTCGAGGGAGTGTATGGCCTCCTCCTGTTCCTAATGTAACAGGATCGAGGGGCTCAATGGGCCTCTTCCTGTTCCTGTGCAACAGGCTCGAGGGGCTGAATGGGCCTCCTCCTGTTCCTAATGTAACAGGATCGAGGGGCTCAATGGGCCTCCTCCTGTTCCTAATGTAACAGGATCGAGGGAGTGTATGGCCTCCTCCTGTTCCTAATGTAACAGGATCGAGGGGCTCAATGGGCCTCCTCCAGTTCCTGTGTAACAGGCTCGAGGGGCTGATTGGGCGGCCTCCTGTTCCTGTGTAACAGGCTCGAGGGGCTGAATGGGCCTCCTCCTGTTCCTGTGTAACAGGCTCGAGGGGCTGAATGGGCCTCCTCCTGTTCCTGTGTAACAGGCTCGAGGGGGCTGAACGGCATCCTCCATTTCCTGTGTAACAGGCTCGAGGGGCTGAATGGGCCTCCTGTTCCTGTGTAACAGGCTCGAGGGGCTGAATGGGCATCCTCCATTTCCTGTGTAACAGACTCGAGGGGCTGAATGGGCCACCTCTTTTTCCTGTGTAAGAGGCTCGAGGGAGCGAATGGCCTCCTCCTGTTCCTGTGTAACAGGCTCGAGGGGCAGAATGGGCCTCCTCCTGTTCCTTTGTAACAGGCTTGAGGGGGCTGAACGGCCTCCTCCATTTCCTGTGAAACAGGCTCGAGGGGCTGAATGGCCTGCTCCTGTTCAACAGGTTCGAGGGGCTGAATATGCCTCCTCATGTTCCTGTGTAACAGGCTTGAGGGGCTAAATGGCCTCCTCCTGTTCATGTGTAACAGGTCGAGGGGCTGAATGGGCCTCCTCCTGTTCCTGTGTAACAGGCTCGAGGGGCTGAATGGACCTACTCCTGTTACTAATGTAAAGGCTCTAGGGGTAGAATGGGCCTCCTCCTGTTCCTGTGTTTCTGGGGGGTCAGTGTGTGTGTGTATGGGGAGTGTGTATGGGAGTGGGTGGGGTGTGTGTATGGGGGGTCGGTGGGGGGTGTGTATGGGGCGTAGGGGTGAATGGGCCTCCTGTGTTACTGGGGGTCAGTGTGTGTGTGTATGGGGAGAGGGTGGGGGGGCGGGTGTAAGGGGAGAGGGTTGGGGGGGGGTGAAAGGGCCTCCTGTTCCTGTGTTACTGGGGGGGTCAGTGTGTATGTGTATGGGGAGTGGGTGGGGGGGCGGTGAATGGGCCTCCTGTTCCTGTGTCACTGGGGGGTCAGTGTGTGTGTGTATGGGGAGTGGGTGGGGGGGGGGGGTGAATGGGCCTCCTGTTCCTGTGTTACTGGGGGGTCAGTGAGTGTGTGTATCGGGAGTGGGTGGGGGGTGAATGGGCCTCCTGTTCCTGGGGGATCAGTGTGTGTGTATATGGGGAGTGGGTGTGAATGGGCCTCCTGTTCCTGTGTTACTGGGGGGGTCAGTGTGTGTATGGGGAGTGGGTGGGTGTGGGGGGTGAATGGGCCTCCTGTTCCTGTGTTACTGGGGGGAGTCAGTGTGTGTGTATGGGGAGTGGGTGTGGGGGGTGAATGGGCCTCCTGTTCCTGTGTTACTGGGGGGGGGGGCGGGGGGGTCAGTGTGTGTGTATGGGGAGTGGGTGTGGGGGGTGAATGGGCCTCCTGTTCCTGTGTTACTGGGGGGGGGCGGGGGGGTCAGTGTGTGTGTATGGGGAGTGGGTGTGGGGGGTGAATGGGCCTCCTGTTCCTGGGGGGGTCAGTGTGTGCGTCTGGGGGAGAGGGTGGGGGGGGGGTGAATGGGCCTCCTGTTCCTGTGTTACTGGGGGTCAGTGTGTGTGTGTATGGGGAGTGGGTGTGGGGGGTGAATGGGCCTCCTGTTCCTGGGGGGGTCAGTGTGTGCGTCTGGGGGAGAGGGTGGGGGGGGGGGTGAATGGGCCTCCTGTTCCTGTGTTACTGGGGGGGTCAGTGTGTGTGCATATGGGGAGAGGGTGGGTGCGGGGGGTGAATGGGCCTCCTGTTCCTGTGTTACTGGGGGGGGTCAGTGTGTGCGTCTGGGGGAGAGGGTGGGGGGGGGGGTGAATGGGCCTCCTGTTCCTGTGTTACTGGGGGGTCAGTGTGTGTGTATATGGGGAGTGGGTGTGGGGGGTGAATGGGCCTCCTGTTCCTGTGTTACTGGGGGGTCAGTGGGTGTGTATATGGGGAGTGGGTGTGGGGGGTGAATGGGCCTCCTGTTCCTGTGTTACTCGGGGGGGGGGGGGGTCAGTGTGTGTATGGGGAGTGGGGGGGGGGGGGGGGGGGAGTGAATGGGCCTCCTGTTCCTGTGTTACTGGGGGGTCAGTGTGTGTGTGTATGGGGAGTGGGTGGGGGGTGAATGGGCCTCCTGTTCCTGGGGGGGTCAGTGTGTGTGTGTATGGGGAGTGGGTGGGGGGGTGAATGGGCCTCCTGTTCCTGGGGGGGTCAGTGTGTGTGTGTATGGGGAGTGGGGGGGGGGGTGAATGGGCCTCCTGTTCCTGTGTTACTGGGGGGTCAGTGTGTGTGTATATGGGGAGTGGGTGTGGGGGGTGAATGGGCCTCCTGTTCCTGGGGGGGTCAGTGTGTGTGTGTATGGGGAGTGGGTGGGGGGGTGAATGGGCCTCCTGTTCCTGGGGGGGTCAGTGTGTGTGTGTATGGGGAGTGGGGGGGGGGTGAATGGGCCTCCTGTTCCTGTGTTACTGGGGGGGTCAGTGTGTATATGGGGAGTGGGTGTGGGGGGTGAATGGGCCTCCTGTTCCTGTGTTACTGGGGGTCAGTGAGTGTATGGGGAGTGGGTGGGGGGGTGAATGGGCCTCCTGTTCCTGTGTTCCTGGGGGATCAGTGTGTGTGTATGGGGAGTGGGTGGGGGGGTGAATGGGCCTCCTGTTCCTGTGTTACTGGGGGGGTCAGTGTGTGTGTATATGGGGAGTGGGTGTGGGGGGGGGCGGGTGAATGGGCCTCCTGTTCTTGTGTTACTGGGGGGGTCAGTGTGTGTGTATATGGGGAGTGGGTGTGGGGGGGGCGGGTGAATGGGCCTCCTGTTCCTGGGGGATCAGTGTGTGTGTATGGGGAGGGGAGGGTGAATGGGCCTCCTGTTCCTGTGTTACTGGGGGGGTCAGTGTGTGCGTCTGGGGGAGAGGGTGGGAGTGAATGGGCCTCCTGTTCCTGTGTTACTGGGGGGGGGGGTCAGTGTGTGTGTGTATGGGGAGTGGGTGGGGGGGGTGAATGGGCCTCCTGTTCCTGTGTTACTGGGGGGGTCAGTGTGTGCGTCTGGGGGAGAGGGTGGGAGTGAATGGGCCTCCTGTTCCTGTGTTACTGGGGGGGGGGGGGGGGGTCAGTGTGTGTGTGTATGGGGAGTGGGTGGGGGGGGGGTGAATGGGCCTCCTGTTCTTGTGTTACTGGGGGGTCAGTGTGTATGGGGAGTGGGTGTGTGGGGTGAATAGGCCTCCTGTTCCTGTGTTACTGGGGGGTCAGTGTGTGTGTATGGGGAGTGGGGGGGGGTGAATGGGCCTCCTGTTCCTGTGTTACTGGGGGTCAGTGTGTGTGTATGGGGAGTGGGGGGGGGGTGAATGGGCCTCCTGTTCCTGTGTTCCTGGGGGATCAGTGTGTGTGTATGGGGAGTGGGTGGGGGGGGTGAATGGGTCTCCTGTTCCTGTGTTACTGGGGGGGTCAGTGTGTGTATATGGGGAGTGGGTGTGGGGGGGGGTGAATGGGCCTCCTGTCCCTGGGGATCAGTGTGTGTGTATGGGGAGGGGAGGGTGAATGGGCCTCCTGTTTCTGTGTTACTGGGGGGGTCAGTGTGTGCGTCTGGGGGAGAGGGTGGGAGTGAATGGGCCTCCTGTTCCTGTGTTACTGGGGGGGGGGGGGGTCAGTGTGTGTGTGTATGGGGAGTGGGTCGGGGGGGTGAATGGGCCTCCTGTTCCTGGGGGGGTCAGTGTGTGTGTGTATGGGGAGTGGGTGGGGGGGTGAATGGGCCTCCTGTTCCTGTGTTACTGGGGGGGTCAGTGTGTGTGTGTATGGGGAGTGGGTGGGGGGGTGTATGGGCCTCCTGTTCCTGTGTTACTGGGGGGTCAGTGTGCGTGTGTATGGGGAGTGGGTGGAGGGGTGAATGGGCCTCCTGTTCCTTTGTTACTGGGGGGTCAGTGAGTGTATGGGGAGTGGGGGGGGGGGGGTGAATGGGCCTCCTGTTCCTGTGTTACTGGGGGGTCAGTGAGTGTATGGGGAGTGGGGGGGTGTGAATGGGCCTCCTGTTCCTGTGTTACTGGGGGGGTCAGTGTGTGTGTATATGGGGAGTGGGTGGGGGGGGTGTGAATGGGCCTCCTGTTCCTGGGGGGTCAGTGTGTGTGTATGGGGAGTGGGTGGGGGGGTGAATGGGCCTCCCTGTGTTGCTGTGGGACTGTGTGAGTGTTTGTTTGTGTATGTGGAGAGGGTGGGGCGGCAATGGCAGCCGCCCTCTCCCAGCCTGCCCCGCGCGGGTGAAAGCGCTCTATCTCGGGCAGCGGGGGAGGGGCGGGGCCTGCTGCCAGGAGGGGACCCGGATGGAACGGGACCCGGATGGCGCAGCGGCCTTGAGGCGGCGGACGGTCGGGAGGACGCTCGGGGCCCACGCGAGAGAGAAAGACAGAGATAGCGAGAGGCCCCGATACCTCCCCCCACACACACACCCGCTTCCCAGGGTACAAAATAAGAAATAAAAACCGGCGATCAGCGTGGAGAGAGTGACAGCGGCCGCTTGACGACCGACGGGCGGTGAGGAAACGCGCATGCGCCCTGCGGCCGGGGCGGGAGTGGGCAGCGCGCATGCGTCGCCGGCGGAGGTGTTGCGCGCATGCGTCCGCGGCTGGGGCCAGTCCTAACCTCTGCGCATGCGTGCGGGAGAACAATGGAGCGCCGGACTGCGCATGCCTGAGGGATTGAGTGGGCGGGGCCAGCGACAAACCCACTTCCGGGCCTTGAGCACATCAATCCAGGCTGACACTCCCAGTGCAGTGCTGAGGGAGCGCTGCACTGTCGGAGGTGTCGTCTTTCAGATGAGACGTTAAACCGAGGCCCCGTCTGCTCTCTCAGGTGGACGTAAAAGATCCCACGGCCACTATTTCGAAGAAGAGTAGGGGAATTCTCCCCGGTGTCCTGGGCCCAATATTTATCCCTCAACCAACATAACAAAAACAGATTATCTGGTCATTATCACATTGCTGTTTGTGGGAGCTTGCTGTGTGCAAATTGGCTGCCGCATTTCCCACATTACAACATCCACTTCAAAAATACCTCATTGACTGTACAGCGCTTTGAGACGTCCGGTGGTCGTGAAAGGCGCTATATAAATGCAAGTCTAGGAAATGCGGCAGCCAATTTGCGCACAGCAATGTGACAATGACCAAATCATCTGTTTTTGTTATGTTGGTTGAGGGATAAATATTGGCCCCAGGACACCGGGGAGAACTCCCACGCTCTGCTTCAAAATAGTGCCCGTGGGATCTATTATGTCCACCTGAGAGAGCAGACGGGGCCTCGGTTTAATGTCTTATCCAAAAGACGGCACCTCCGACAGTGCAGCACTGACATAGTAAAACGTCCCAAGGCGCTTCAGAGGAGTGTTCGAAGACAAAAACATATTTGACACCGAGCCACATAAGGAGATATTAGGGACACATGACCAAAAGCTTGGTCAAAGAGGCAGGTTTTAAGGAGCGTCTTAAAGGAGGAGAGAGAGGCGGAGAGGTTTAGGGAGGGAATTCCAGAGCTTAGGACCCAGGCAGCTGAAGGCACGGCCGCCAGTGGTGGAGCGATGGAAATCCAAAGATGTGCGGGTTAGGTTGATTTGGCTATGATAAATTGACCCTTAGTGTTAGGGGGATTAAATACGTGGGGTTACAGGGATAGGGTGGGATATGTGTTGGTGCAGGCTCGATGGGCCGAAATGGCCTCTATCTGCAGTGGGGATTCTGTGATTCTGTGAAATCGGGGATGCTCAAGAGGCCAGAATTGGAGGAGCACAGAGATCTGGGAGGGTTGTAGGGCTGGAGGAGGTTACAGAGATAGGGAGGGGGCGAGGGCCATGGAGGGATTTGAACAGGAGGATGAGAATTGTAGGGGCTGGAGGAGGTTACAGAGATAGGGAGGGGGCGAGGGGCCATGGAGGGATTTGAACAGGAGGATGAGAATTGTAGGGCTGGATGAGATTACACAGATAGGGAGGGGGCAAGGGCCATGGAGGGATTTGAACATGAGGATGAGAATTGTAGGGCTGGAGGAGGTTACAGAGATAGGGAGAGGGCGAGGGCCATGGAGGGATTTGAACATGAGGATGAGAATTGTAGGGCTGGAGGAGGTTACAGAGATAGGGAGGAGCGAGGGCCATGGAGGGATTTGAACAGGAGGATGAGAATTGTAGGGCTGGAGGAGGTTACAGAGACGGAGGGGGCGAGGGCCATGGAGGGATTTGAACAGGAGGATGAGAATTGTACGGCTGGAGGAGGTTACAGAGATAGGGAGAGGGCGAGGGCCATGGAGGGATTTGAACATGAGGATGAGAATTGTAGGGCTGGAGGAGGTTACAGAGATAGGGAGGAGCGAGGGCCATGGAGGGATTTGAACAGGAGGATGAGAATTGTAGGGCTGGAGGAGGTTACAGAGATGGAGGGGGCGAGGGCCATGGAGGGATTTGAACAGGAGGATGAGAATTGTACGGCTGGAGGAGGTTACAGAGATAGGGAGGGGGCGAGGGCCCTGGAGGGATTTGAACAGGAGAATGAGAATTGTAGGGATGGAGGAGGTTACAGAGACGGAGGGGGCGAGGGCCATGGAGGGATTTGAACAGGAGGATGAGAATTGTACGGCTGGAGGAGGTTACAGAGATAGGGAGGGGGCGAGGGCCATGGAGGGATTTGAACAGGAGGATGAGAATTGTAGGGGCTGGAGGAGGTTACAGAGATAGGGAGGGGGGCGAGGGCCATGGAGGGATTTGAACAGGAGGATGAGAATTGTAGGGGCTGGAGGAGGTTACAGAGATAGGGAGGGGGCGAGTGGCCATGGAGGGATTTGAACAGGAGGATGAGAATTGTAGGGCAGGAGGAGGTTACAGAGATAGGGAGGGGGCGAGGGGCCATGGAGGGATTTGAACAGGAGGATGAGAATTGTAGGTGCTGGAGGAGGTTACAGAGATAGGGAGGGGGCGAGGGGCCATGGAGGGATTTGAACAGGGGGATGAGAATTGTAGGGCTGGAGGAGGTTACAGAGATAGGGAGGGGGTGAGGGGCCATGGAGGGATTTGAACAGGAGGATGAGAATTGTAGGGGCTGGAGGAGGTTACAGAGATAGGGAGGGGGCGAGGGGCCATGGAGGGATTTGAACAGGAGGATGAGAATTTTGAAATCGAGGCGTTGCCGGACCGGGAGCCAGTGTAGGTCAGCGAGCACAGGGGGTGATGGGTGAATGGGACTCGGTGCGAGTTAGGACACGGGGGCAGCAGGAGTTTTGGATGACCTCATGCTTACGTAGGGTGGAATGTGGGAGGCCGGCCAGGAGTGCGTTGGAATAGTCAAGTCCAGAGGTAACAAAGGCAGGGATGAGGGTTTCAGCAGCGGATGAGCTGAGGCAGGGGCGGAGACGGGCGATGTTACGGAGGTGGAAGTAGGCGGTCTTAGTTATGTTGCGGATCTGTGGTCGGAAGCTCATCTCAGGGTCAAATATGACACCAAGGATGCGAGCAGTGAGCACTCACTGGTTCCCCACGCTCTCCACTCATTCTCTGCTTGTTCAGCGAGGTCACTGCAGTGCTCGCCAGCAGTTTCTGTTTTTATCGGCTGACTATTTCCAGCCTTTTCTGTTTTTATTTGTGATTTGCAGCATCCGCAGTATTTTGCTTTTGTTTGGCTGCAGGCAGTCCCTGTATAAAGCACTGGTTCAGCGCCAACTGGAGTATTGTGTCCAATTCTGGGCACCGCACTTTAGGAAGGATGTCAAGGCCTTGGAGAGGGTGCAGAGGAGATTGACCAGAATGGTACCAGGGATGAGGGACTTCAGTGATGTGGAGAGACTGGAGAAGCTGGGGTTGTTCTCCTTAGAGCAGAGAAGGTTAAGGGGGAGATTGACCAGAATGGTACCAGGGATGGGGGACTTCAGTGATGTGGAGAGACTGGAGAAGCTGGGGTTGTTCTCCTTGGAGCAGAGAAGATTAAGGGGAGATTTGATAGAGGTGTTCAAAATCATGAGAGATCTGGACAGAGTAGATAGAGAGAAAATGTTCTCATTGGTGGAAGGGTGGAGAACCAGAGGACACAGACTTAAGGTGATTGACAGAAGAACCAGAGGCGACATGAGGAAAAACCTTTTTATGCAGCGAGTGGTGAGGATCTGGAATGCACTGCCTGAAAGGGTGGTGGAGGCAGACTCATTCATGGCTTTCAAAAGGGAATTGGATAAGTACCTGATCAAAAAAAGATTTGCAGGGCTACGGTGAAAGGGCGGGGGAGTGGGACTAGCTGAGGTGCTCTTGCAGAGACCCGGCACGGACTCGACGGGCTGAATGGCCTCCTTCTGTGCTGTAACCATTCTGTGATTCTATGAGATTCCTGGCTGTAGTCAGCCTCATGTAGTACAGGAGGAGGCCATTCAGCCCATCGTGCCTGTGCCGGCTCTTTGAAAAAGAGCTCTCCAATTAGTCCCACTCCCTCCCACTCTTTCTCTCACAGCGCTGCAGCCCCTTCAAGGCCTCCCCCACGCCCCCCACAACCAGCATAAATAGTTTCTCTCTATCTCCCCGATCAACTCCTTTAATCATCTTAAATACCTCGATAGGATCTTCCCTTAATCATCTAAACTCGAGGGAATACAAGCCCAGTCTGTGCAACCTGTCCTCATAATTTAACCCTTTTAGCCCCTTGGCGTTCAACGGCATTACCATCGCCGAATCCCCCACCCTCAACATCCTGGGGGGTCACCATTGACCAGAAGCTTAACTGGACCGGCCACATAAACACTGTGGCTACAAGAGCAGGTCAGAGGCTGGGTATTCTGCGGCGAGTGTCTCACCTCCTGACTCCCCAAAGCCTTGCCACCATCTACAAGGCACAAGTCAGGAGTGTGATGGAACACTCTCCACTTGCCTGGATGAGTGCAGCTCCAACAACACTCAAGAAGCTCGACACCATCCAAGACAAAGCAGTCCGCTTGATTGGCACCCCATCCACCACCTTAAACATCCACTCCCTCCACCACCGGCGTACCGTGGCTGCAGTGTGCACCATCTACAAGATGCACTGCAGCAACTCGCCAAGGCTTCTTCGGCAGCACCTCCCAACCCCACGACCTCTACCACCTAGAAGGACAAGGGCAGCAGGCGCATGGGAACACCACCACCTCCACAGTCCCCTCCCAAGTCACACACACCATCCTGACTTGGAAATATATCGGCCGTTCCTTCATTGTCGCTGGGTCAAAATCCTGGAACTCCCTCCCTAACAGCACTGTGGGAGCACCTTCACCACACGGACTGCAGCGGTTCAAGAAGGCGGCTCACCACCACCTTCTCAAGGGCAACTAGGGATGGGCAATAAATGCTGGCCTTGCCAGCAGTGCCCACATCCCATAAACAAATTAAAAAAACCTCTCGGGAATACAAACCTAGTCTGTGTAACCTGTCCTCATAATTTAACCCTTTTAGCCCCCGGTATCAGTCTGATGTATCTGCGCTGCTCCCCCTCCAAGGCCAATAGATCCTTCCTGGGGTGCGGGGCCCAGAGCTGAACACACTTACTCCAGATGGGGTCTAACCAGGGCTCTGTCCAGCTGTAACATTACTTCCAGCCCTTTGTCTTCCAGCCCTTGAGATGAAGGCCAACATTCCATTTGCCTTTCCAATTATTTTTTTGGACCTGTCCCCTGGCTTTTAGTGGTTTCTGGACATGGCTCCCTCCAATCTCTCTGCTCCTCCGCAGTCCCTAGCTTCTCGCTCTGTAAAAATACTCCGATCGATCTTTTGCCCGATCACTGAATACCTCAATGTCCCTTCGCAAGGTGCTGCTCCTGTCTGCACTGCTGACTGAGCCTCTGAACTTGGTGCTGTCAGTATTCGGCTCTCTGTTTCTTCATCCCAGTCATTGATAAATAGGGTGAAAAGCTGAGACCCCAGCACAGAGCCCTGGGCGACACCACTTCTCACAGAGAATCCTAGAATGAGACAGCAGTGAAAGAGGCCATTTGGCCCATCTTGGCTGTGCTGGCTCTCAGAATGAGCTGTCCAATAATACCCACACTTTGGGGGGGGGGGATGGGGAGGGGAGATGTGGGGATGCTGTCACAGACGGCGGTCTCTCTCTCTCTGGGTTTGGGGTGGGGGGGAGGGTGGGATTAGCTCCAGGTTGGATATACTGTCAGTCTCTCACTGACGGTCTCTCTTGGTTTGGGGTGGGGGGGGAGGGTGGGATTAGCTCCAGGTTGGATATACTGTCAGTCTCTCACTGACGGTCTCTCTCTCTTGGTTTGAGGTGGGGGGGAGGGTGGGATTAGCTCCAGGTTGGATATACTGTCAGTCTCTCACTGACGGTCTCTCTCTCTTGGTTTGACAGGCTACCTGTGAGACGATGGAAGCCGCGCCCCGGGGCAGCGACCCCTCCGACCCCTCCTTCACATGCACCTTCTGCGGGAACACCTTCAGCCGCTCGCACGCCCTGCAGCAGCACCTGCGGATCCACGCCGGCGAGCGGGCCTTCGCCGAGACCAGCTACGTGCGGACCATTGCCTCCGCCTCGCGGCAGCGGGTCAAGGCGGGCGAGCGCCTCTTCGTGTGCGACGTGTGCGGACAGCGTTTCACCATCGCCTCCTTCCTGGCCCGCCACCAGCGGGGCCATACGGCCGAGCAGCCGCTGGAGTGCGACCTGTGCGGCCAGACCTTCGCCTCGGCCGCCAACCACCGCGAGCACCGGCGCCGGCACGCCCGCGAGCCCACCGACCGGTGCGAGGTGTGCGGGGGCCGCTACCCCGGGCCCCAGCGCCTGGCCCGGCACCGGCGCACCCACCTGCAGCCCGAGCCCCACCTGTGCGGGGTGTGCGGCATGAGCTTCGGACGCCTGCACTACCTGCAGTGGCACCAGCGCATCCACGCCGGGCCCCCCGGCAGCCCCCGGCCCCATCCCGTCACATCCACCAGCCCCACCCGCAAGATCTCGCCGCTGGAGGCCGGCGCGGGGGCCGGAGGGGAGGGGGGTTCCGGGGCCACGGCCCGTGGGAGGAAGAGGCCGGCGGAGTGCGAGGAGGAGCAGGAGCGCGAGGAGGAGCAGGAGCGGGCCGAGACTTTCTACCTGTGTGAGGCTCGCTGCCGCTTCCGGGTCTCTGAGAGCCCCGCCCCCCTGCATCACTCTGAGAGCCCCGCCCCCCTGGAACAGCATGACTCTGCCCCCCTGCATCACTCTGAGAGCCCCGCCCCCCTGGAACAGCATGACTCCGCCCCCCTGCATCACTCTGACTCCGCCCCCCTGCATCACTCTGACTCCGCCCCCCTGCATCACTCTGACTCCGCCCCCCTGCATCACTCTGACTCCGCCCCCCTGCATCACTCTGACTCCACTCCCCATTGTCACTCTGACTCCGCCCCCCTGCATCACTCGGACCCCGCCCCCCTGCATCACTCGGACCCCGCCCCCCTGCATCACTCTGACTCCTCCCCCCTGCATCACTCTGACGCCGCCCCCCATTGTCACTCTGACGCTGCCCCCCATTGTCACTCTGACCCCGCCCCCCATTGTCACTCTGACGCCGGCCCCCATTGTCACTCTGACTCCGCCCCCCTGTGTCACACTGACTCCGCCCCCCCGCGTCACTCTGACTCCGCCCCTCCGCGTCCCCCTGACTCCGGCCCTCACCGTCCCCCTGTCTCCGCCCCTCACTGTCCCCCTGACCCCGCCCAGGAATGTGACCTGCAGCAACACCCACGGACGAACATCGACGGAGGGCAGAGGCCGATCCCAGGGAGCCACGACCTCACCCGTCCCGATACAGGAGGAGGAGACGGCGGCGCGTTTATATGCGACGTGTGTGGCGATGACTTTGTGCGCTGGCTGGACCTGCAGGGTCACCAGCGGCTGCACCGACCTGTGACTTCAGGGACATAATCACTCCTCCCACTCCCGGGGCCACCTGAGGGAGGAGACGCAATCGGCGTCAGCGGTGGTTTTGTGCTGCAAAGTGACTCGCTGCATCGATACAGAGGCGTCTTGTCGGTCGGTGTCACTCTCTCTCACTTTCTGTCTCTCTCTCTCTGTCTCTCTCGCTCTCTGTCTGCTTCTCTCTCTGTCTCTCACTCTCTGCTTCTCTCTGTCTCTCACTCTCTGCTTCTCTCTCACTTTGTCTCTCTCTCTGTCTCTCCCTCTCTCTCTCTGTCCCTCTCTCTGTCTCTCACTCTCTGCTTCTCTCTCTCTCTCTCTGTCTCTCACTGTCTCTCTCACTCGGTCTCTCTCTGTCTCACTCTGTCTCTCTTTCTGTCTCTCTTTCTGTCTATCTCTCTCTTTGTGTGTCTCTCTCTCACTGTCTCTCTCTGTCTCACTCTGTCTCTCTTTCTGTCTCTCTTTCTGTCTATCTCTCTCTTTGTGTGTGTCTCTCTCTGTCTCTCTCTACTTTGCTCGTTCTCTAGGACCTTGTGGGAAAACGTGTCTGCTTTAGAAAATGTTTGTTTTGTGGAACGGGGACCCTCTTGCTGTGACAGCGCGCGCTTTATCCAATCCTCGCTCTGTTTGGTTGAAAGTTTAATTAAAGAAAATCAACTTTACAACGGAAGTGATTGGACGGGAGTGATCGTTTCTGTGCCTGAGCTTCAGTCTTGCTGTGAAATCAAACTCTGCTCTCACCCTCTCTCTCTCTGCCGTTCTCCCTCTGTCTCTCTCTCTCTGTCTCTCTCTCTCTCTGTCTCTCTCTCTGTCTCTCTCTCTGTCTCTCTCTCTCTCTCTGTCTCTCTCTCTGTCTCTCTCTCTCTGTGTCTCTCTCTCTTTGTCTGTCTCGGTCTCTTGCTCTCTCTCGGTCTCGCTCTCTGTCTCTCTCTCTCCCTCTGTGTGTCTGTCTCTCTCTGTCTCTCTTGCTCTGTCTGTCTGTCTGGGTCTCTTGCTCTCCCTCTGTCTCTCTCTGTCTCTCTCCCTCTGTGTGTCTGTCTGTCTGTCTCGGTCTCTTGCTCTCTCTCTGTCTCTCTCGCTCTGTCTCTCTCTCTCTCGGTCTCTCTCGCTCTGTCTCTCTCTCTCTCTCTGTCTCTCTCTCTCTGTGTCTCTCTCTCTCTGTCTCTCTCTCTGTGTCTCTCTCTCTGTGTCTCTCTCTCTGTGTCTCTCTCTCTCTGTCTCTCTCTCGCTCTGTCTCTCTCTCTCTCGGTCTCTCTCTCTCGGTCTCTCTCTCTCTCTCTCCTCGGTCTCTCTCTCTCTCCTCCCGTGTGGGGGACTGGCTGTTTAATCTGGGGCTGCTCTATTATATTTTCTCCCCTCGACAGGCTGACTCTGTGTGGGGGAGGGGGTGACACACAGCTCCCTGGGCAGTGATTGTTCACTGATGTGCCTCTGCAGTGATGGATTGCTGACATGCATTTCAATGGAGGGGGCGTAACAGCCGCCCCTGGTTTATATCACACACTCTCAGCACCCGTCACTGCAGCGTGACCAGGAACAGGAGCCCAGGCTGATTTTAAGCTCCCGAACCCCGGGAGAACGCGGCAGATTGTCGCCTCCCCGACCGCCGACACTGGGCGAGATCAGCTCATTCAGCACAGGCCAGGGAGGGAGCCTGGGCCTTTACTGACAGGAGAGTATTCGGTAATGGTCTCGGTAGAAACCAGAGAGTCCACAGGGAGCACAGCAAGTGAGAGTACGGTGAAAGACTGAGATCAGAGAGAGACACATGGAGACAGGGAGAGAGAGGGAGAGAGAGAGACAGAAAGAGACAGAGAGAGAGAGGGAGAGACAGAGACAGAGAGAGACAGAGAGAGAGAGAGGGAGAGACAGAGATAGATAGAGGGACAGCGAGAGGGAGACAGAGAGAGAGAAGGACAGACAGAGCGAGAGAGAGAGAGACAGAGAGAGAGAGAGATGGAGGGACAGCGAGAGGGAGACAGTGAGAGAGAGAGACAGAGATAGAGCGAGACACAGAAACACAGGAAGAGAGAGACGCACAGAGAGAAACAGACACACATGGAGAGAGACAGACACACAGAGGGAGACAGAGACACAGACAGAGAGACACAGACAGACACATGGAGAGAGACAGAAAGGGAGAGAGAGATACATGGAGAGTGAGAGACAGACAGAGACACACAGTGAGAGAGACAGACACACAGAGAGAGACACGGAGAGAGACAGAGACAGGGAGAGACAGAAAGACATAAGAACATTAGAAATAGGAGCATGTGTAGGCCATTCGGCCCTTCGAGCCTGCTCCGCCATTCAATGAGATCATGGCTGATCTTCTGCCTCAACTCCATTCACCGGCCCTATCGTCATATCCCTTGATGCCCTTACTAGTCAGAAATCTATCCACTTCTGTTTTGAATATACCCAACGACTGAGCCTCCACAGCCCTCTGGGGTAGAGAATTCCAAAGATTCACCACCCTCTGTGTGAAGAAATTTCTTCTCATCTCAGTCCTGAATGGCCTACCCTTTATCCTGAGACTGTGGCCCCTGGTTCTAGACACCCCAGCCAAGGGAAACATTCTCCCAGCATCCACCCTATCAAGCCCTGTAATAATTTTGTATGCTTCAATGAGATCCCCTCTCATTCTTCTGAATTCAAGAGAATACAGGCCTAGTTTACTCAATCTCTTCTCATACGACAGTCCCGCCATCCCAGGAATCAATCTCGTGAACCTTCGTTGCACTCCCTCTATGGCAAGTATATCCTTCCTTAGGTAAGGAGACCAAAATTGTACACAGTACTCCAGGTGTGGTCTCACCAAGGCCCTATATAATTGGAGTAAGACTTCTTTACTCCTGTACTCAAATCCTCTTGTAATGAAGGCCAGCATACCATTTGCCTTCCTAATGGCTTGCTGCACCTACACATTCACTTTCATTTACTCATATACAAGGACACCCAGGTCCCTTTGAGCATCTGCATTCCCCAATCTTTCACCATTTAGGAAATACTCTGCCTTTCTGTTTTTTCTACCAAAGTGGATAACTTCACATTTATCCACATTATATTCCATCTGCCATGTTCTCGCCCATTCACTGAGCCTGTCGAGATCCCCTTGAAGCCTCTTCACATCCTACACTGCCAAGACACAAGACAGTGAGAGTGAGAGAGACACAGAGAGGGAGACAGACACAGAGACAGGAAGAGTGAGAGACACATGGAGAGAGACAGGAAGAGAGAGAGACACATGGAGAAAGAGACAGAAAGGGAGAGACAGAGACACGCATGGCGAGTGAGACAGAGACACATGGAGAGAGAGGGAGACAGAGACAGACACACAGAGAGGGAGACAGACACAGAGACACAAAGAGAGGCGCGGACATGATGGGCCGAAATGGCCTCCTTATGTGCTGTAACTTTCTATGAGAGGGAGGCAGACAGAGAGAGGCATTGTCAAAGTCCTTTGAGATAGGAACAGGGCCCAGGAACTGCAGTAGGGTCACTGATTGACCATGCCTTGCTCCTTCGAGCTGAGGTGATACATCGCAGACAGAAAGACCACACCCCAGAGAGAAGGTGCACCTCACAGAGAAACACACACACAGGTAAAGGAGGAAAAAAGGTCCCCTCAGATTAGAGACTTTATTGCGATGACCATAATCAGACAACGAACACAATCAAACTACTAACGGATTATCAGCCTGAGGATAAACCGCTGCTTTTCAAACAGCTTCTCAATCATGTCCAAATGTCTCATCTTCTGAATAAATACAATGCTAATGTAGGCACTGACAATTCCTCTCCACTTTCCCATCAAACACTCCCAGGGCAGGTACTGCACGGGTTAGATACAGAGTAAAGCTCCCTCTACACTGTCCCATCAAACACTCCCAGGGCAGGTACTGCACGGGGTTAGATACAGAGTAAAGCTCCCTCTACACTGTCCCATGAAACACTCCCAGGGCAGGTACTGCACGGGGTTAGATACAGAGTAAAGCTCCCTCTACACTGTCCCATCAAACACTCCCAGGGCAGGTACTGCACGGGTTAGATACAGAGTAAAGCTCCCTCTACACTGTCCCATCAAACACTCCCAGGGCAGGTACAGCACGGGTTAGATACAGAGTAAAGCTCCCTCTACACTGTCCCATCAAACACTTCCAGGGCAGGTACAGCATGGGGTTAGATACAGAGTAAAGCTCCCTCTACCCTGTCCCATCAAAAACTCCCAGGGCAGGTATAGCATAGGTTAGATACAGAGTAAAGCTCCCTCTATACTGTCCCATCAAACACTCCCAGGGCAGGGACAGCTTAGGTTAGATACAGGGTAAAGCTCCCCCTACACTGTCCCATCAAACACTCCCAGGGCAGGTACAGCATAGGTTAGATACAGAGTAAAGCTCCCTCTACACTGTCCCATCAAACACTCCCAGGGTAGGTACAGCATGGGTTAGATACAGAGTAAAGCTCCCTCTACATTGTCCCATCAAACACTCCCAGGGCAGCTACAGCACGGGGTTAGCTACAGAGTAAAGCTCCCTCTACACTGTCCCATGAAACACTCCCAGGGCAGGTACAGCACGGGTTAGATACAGAGTAAAGCTCCCTCTACACTGTCCCATCAAACACTCCCAGGGCAGCTACAGCACGGGGTTAAATACAGAGTAAAGCTCCCTCTACACTGTCCCATCAAACACTCCCAGGGCAGCTGCAGCACGGGGTTAGATACAGAGTAAAGCTCCCTCTGCACTGTCCCATCAAACACTCCCAGGACAGGCACAGCACGGGGTTAGATACAGAGTAAAGCTCCCTCTACACTGTCCCATCAAACACTCCCAGGGCAGGTACAGCACGGGGTTAGATACAGAGTAAATCTCCCTCTACACTGTCCCATCAAACACTCCCAGGGCAGGTACAGCACGGGGTTAGATACAGAGTAAAGCTCCCTCTACACAGTCCCATCAAACACTCCCAGGGCAGGTACAGCACGGGTTAGATACAGAGTAAAGCTCCCTCTACACTATCCCCATCAAACATTCCCAGGGCAGGTACAGCACGGGGTTAGATACAGAGTAAAGCTCCCTCTACACTGTCCCATCAAACACTCCCAGGGCAGGTACAGCACGGGGTTAGATACAGAGTAAAGCTCCCTCTACACTGTCCCGTCAAACACTCCCAGGGCAGGTACAGCACGGGTTAGATACAGAGTAAAGCTCCCTCTACACTGTCCCATCAAACACTCCCAGGGCAGGTACAGCACGGGGTTAGATACAGAGTAAAGTTCCCTCTACACTGTCCCATCAAACACTCCCAGGGCAGGTACAGCACGGGGTTAGATACAGAGTAAAGCTCACTCTACACTGTCCCATCAAACACTCCCAGGGCAGGTACAGCACGGGGAACTGATTGGACACGGGACAATTACGCTTGCACTCAGTGGGACTGAGGGGACAGTGTCTGACGTCAACCTTAGTTTAGCAATATTTAAAACCCCATCCCACCAGCCCTGCGTTGCCAATCCAGCCCATCTGGGAACCTCCCCCCGCCCCCCACAGACTCCGTTCCTCTCTCCCCGCTGTCCTGATTCTGCTCAGACACCGCAACGGAAAACTAAAGGTCGTGGCTCAGAGACTCCGGGATCAGCTCCTCTTCTCGCTGACCACGGTACATTCCGGAAGGAGCAGGTGGCGCCTCCGGGCAGCCTGTCAGTGCGTCTCAAGACTCACCCTCCCCATGCCCTTCGTCATGGCACCAGGGGAGGTTCCAGCAAGGCAGACGGATGACTGTGTCTCTCAGTCTGTGCCCAGTCTGTCTCTCTCAGTCTGTGCCCCTCAGTCTGTGTCTGGTGTCTCTCAGTCTGTGTCTGGTGTCTGCCCAGTCTGTCTCTCTCAGTCTGTGCCCCTCAGTCTGTGCCTGGTGTCTCTCAGTCTGTGTCTGGTGTCTGCCCAGTCTGTGCCTCTCAGTCTGTGCCTCTCAGTCTGTGCCCAGTCTGTCTCTCTCAGTCTGTGCCCCTCAGTCTGTGCCTGGTGTCTCTCAGTCTGTGTCTGGTGTCTGCCCAGTCTGTGCCTCTCAGTCTGTGCCCAGTCTGTGCCTCTCAGTCTGTGCCCAGTCTGTGCCTCTCAGTCTGTGCCCAGTCTGTCTCTCTCAGTCTGTGCCCAGTCTGTCTCTCTCAGTCTGTGCCTGGTGTCTCTCAGTTTGTGCCCAGTCTGTGCCTCTCAGTTTGTGCCCAGTCTGTGTCTCTCAGTCTGTGCCCGATCTGTGCCTCTCAGTCTGTGCCCAGTCTGTGTCTCTCAGTCTGTGCCTCTCAGTCTGTGCCCAGTCTGTGCCTCTCAGTCTGTGCCCAGTCTGTGTCTCTCAGTCTGTGCCTCTCAGTCTGTGTCTCTCAGTCTGTGCCCGATCTGTGCCTCTCAGTCTGTGCCTGGTGTCTCTCTCAGTCTGTGTCTGGTGTCTGCCCAGTCTGTGCCCGATCTGTGCCTCTCAGTCTGTGCCCAGTCTGTGTCTCTCAGTCCGCGCCCAGTGTCTGAAGGCGGGACGACCCCTCAGTCCCCGGAGCCTGGCGGTAGGACGATGGTGACCTCTGACACCTCCCGCTCCCGGTGCACCGTCTGGTGGGTCTGCAGGTTGGCCCACTGCCGGAAACTGTCCCCGCAGACGTCGCAGATGAAGGAGTTTGCTAGCTGGGGCTGGGGCTGGAGCTGGGCCTGGGGCTGCGCCTCCCTCTCCAGCCCCGGCTCGCCCTGGTGGAGCTGCATGTGCCAGTGCAGGTAGTGCAGGCGGGTGAAGCCCTTCTTGCAGACGGGGCAGGTGTAGGCCTCGGGCAGGGTGTGGCAGCGCTGGTGGAAGTGCAGCCGTCGCCGCTGGGTGAAGCAGCAGCCGCAGGTACCGCAGCGGAAGGGCCGGTCCTCCAGGTGCTGCCGCTGGTGGAGCTGCAGCCGCCAGCTCTGGGTGAAGCAGCACCCGCACGTTCCGCAGCGGAAGGGCTGCTCCTCCTGGCGCTGCTGGCCCGTGTGGGTGGCCTGGTGCCGGGACAGCAGCGCGGCCGCCGCGAAGTGTTTCCCGCACAGGTCGCAGGTGAAGTCGCGCTTGCCCGGGCTGGCCGGGCCCGAGGAGGAGGAGGAGGGGGAGGCCGAGCGGGTGAAGCGCGGCTCCGGGAACGCCCGCTGACCCTTGTGGACTCTCTGGTGCTGCTGGAGGGCCTGGGACCGGCTGAAGGAGTCGCCGCACACCCCGCAGGACAGGCGCCGCTCCCCGGGCGTGGGCCCCGAGGTGGAGGAGGGCACTGTGGTGAATGAGGAGGGTCCTGTGGTGGAGGAGGGTTCTGTGGCGGAGGAGGGTTCTGTGGTGGAGGAGGGCAGTGTGTTGGAGGGGGATCCCACGGTGGAGGAGGGCCCCGTGGTGGAGGAGGGCCCCACGGTGGAGGAGGGTTCTGTGGTGGAGGAGGGCCCCATGGTGGAGGAGGGTACTGTGGTGGAGGATGGTCCCATGGTGGAGGAGAGGTCAGCGGTAGAG
Organism: Squalus acanthias; assembly: GCA_030390025.1. Lineage (NCBI taxonomy): Eukaryota > Metazoa > Chordata > Chondrichthyes > Squaliformes > Squalidae > Squalus > Squalus acanthias. The sequence continues at coordinate 408,285 of JASTWF010000127.1, read as the reverse complement.
CTGGGCCTGGTGATGGAGGAGTTGGATGGTCCGGCGATGGAGTCGGAGGTTCCGGCGATGGAGGAGTCAGAGGTTCCAGCGATGGAGGAGTCAGAGGTTCCAGCGATGGAGGAGTCAGAGGTTCCAGCGATGGAGGAGTCAGAGGTTCCGGCGATGGAGGAGTTGGAGGGTTCAGTGATGGAGCTGTTGGATGATCCGGCGATGGAGCTGTTGGCAGCGCCGGCGGTGGAGGAGTTGGAGGGTCCAGTGATGGAAGAGTTGGAGGATCCGGCGATGGAGTTGGAGGATCCGGCGATGGAGTTGGAGGGTCCGGCGATGGAGTTGGAGGATCCAGTGATGGAGGATCCGGCGATAGAGTTGGAGGGTCCAGTGATGGAGTTGGAGGGTTCGATGATGGAGCTGTTGGCAGTGCCGACGATGGAGGCTCCGGCCTCTCCGGGCAGCTTGAGGCCGGTGTGAACGGGCATGTGCCACTGGAGGAAGCGCTCCTGGGTGAAGCCCTTCCCGCAGGCTTGGCAGACGAAGGACTCGCGGAGACCGTGGCTGCGCTGGTGCTGCACCAGCTGCTCCCGCTGCACGAAGCAGCGGCCACACTGGTCACAGCGGTACGTCTCCTCGGCAAAGTGCAGCTGGCGGTGCCGCCGGTAGTTGGCAGGGAGGGCGAAGGTCTTCCCGCACAGGGCGCACTCGTGGGCCTCCTTGCCGGTGTGCGCGGCCTGGTGCCGGGCCAGCAGAGCCGCCACCGTGAAGCCCTTCCCACAGACGTCGCAGAGGGCCAGACGCTCGCCCCGGTTACACTGCTCGTGGGACGAGACCGCTGCCGAGCGGGTGAAGCTCATCTCGCCGAAAGCCCGCTGCCCGGTGTGGACCCGCAGGTGCTGCTGGAGAGCGTGCGAGCGACTGAAGTGGTCACCACATGTGGCGCAGGTGAAAGCCCCCGTGGCCTTCACCGCCAGGCCCGGGGGGGGCGGCAGAGTCTGTCCGGCACCCTCCATCTCCACTCAGGACTTTGCCGCACCTGGAAAGGCCAAATAAATCATTAACCGACTGTCATTAACACTGGGGTAATAGTAAGACTGGGGGTACAATAACACCACAGTACAGTAACTGCCCTGATCATCAGTTGTTGTTGTATGTGGTTGCCCCGATCGTCAGTTGTTGTTGTACATGGGTGCCCTGACCATCCGTTGTTGGTGTTATATCAGTTGTTGTTGTATATGGGTGCGCTGTCCAGCAGTTGTTGGTGTATGATCAGTTGTTGGTATATGATCAGTTGTTACTGTATATGGTTACCCTGACTGTCAGTTGTTGGTGTATGTTCAGTTGTTGTAGGTAGTGGCCCCTGACCGTCAGTTCTGGTGTATGGTCAGTTGTTGTTGTAGGTGGATTGCCCCTGGCTGTCAGTTGTTGGTATATGACCAGCTGTTGTTGTAGGTGGAGGTGGCCCACTGACCGTCATTTGTTGGTGTAAGACTAGTTGTTGTTGTAGGTGGGGGCCCCGACCGTCATTTGTTGGTGTTGTATGATCAGTTGTTGCTGTAGATGGGGGCCCTGTCAGTTGTTGGTGTATGACTAGTAGTTGTAGGTGGGGGCCCTGACCGTCATTTGTTGGTGTATGATCAGTTGTTGTTGTAGTTGGTGCCCCTGACCGTCAGATAGATGTTGATGTTGTATGGTTAGTTGTTGTTTTAGTGGGTTGCCCTGAGCGTCAGTTGTTCGTGTATGGTCAGTTGTTATTGTAGTTGGTGTTGACCCTGACCGTCATTTGTTAGTGTACGATCAGTTGTTGTTGTAGGTATTGCCCCTGACTGTCAGTTGTTGGGGTTATATGGTCAGTTGTTGTTGTAGGTGTTGTTGCTCCTGACTGTCAGTTGTTGGTGTTGCATGGTCAGTTGTTGGAGGTGATGTTGCCCCTGACCGTCAGTTATTGGTGTAGGATCAGTTGTTGTAGGTGGTGGTCCCTGGCCGTCTGTTGTTGGTGTATGGTCAGTTGTTGTTTTAGGTGGTGTTGCCCTCTGATTGTCAGTTGTTGGTGTTGTATGGTCAGTTTTTGTTGTAGGTGGTGTTGCCCCTGACCGTCAGTTGTTGTTGTGGGTGGTGTTGCCCCTGACCGTCAGTTGTTGGTGTTGTATGACCAGTTGTTGTTGATGGTGTTGCCCCCTGACCGTCAGTTGTTGGTGTAGTATGATAGGTTGTTGGTGTTGTATGGTCAGTTGTTGTTGTAGGTGGCGGTTCTGACCGTCAGTTGTTGGTGTTGTATGATCAGTTGCTGTTGTTAGTGGTGTTGCCCCCTGACCGTCAGTTGTTGGTGTTGTGTGGTCAGTTGTTGTTGGGGTTGCCCCTGACCGTAGGATGTTGGTGATGTATGGTCAGCTGTTGTTGCAGGTAGTGTTGCCCCTGTCAGTTGTTGGTGCATGGTCAGTTGTTGTTATAGTCGGTGGACCCTGGCCGTCAGTTGTTGGTGTATGATCAGCTGTTGTTGCAGGTGGTGATGCCCCTTACCATCAGTTGTTGGTGTTGTATGATCAGCTGTTGTTGCAGGTGGTGTTGCCCCTAGCCATCAGTTGTTGGTGTATGATCAGTTGTTGTTGCAGGTGGTGTTGCCCCTAGCCATCAGTTGTTGGTGTATGATCAGTTGTTGTTGCAGGTTGTGTTGCCCTAGCCGTCAGTTGTTGGTGTATGATAAGCTGTTGTTGCAGGTGGTGTTGCCCCTTACCATCAGTTGTTGGTGTGGTATGATCAGCTGTTGTTGCAGGTCGTGTTGCCCCTTACCATCAGTTGTTGGTGTATGATCAGCTGTTGTTGCAGGTGGTGGCTCTGACCGTCAGTTGTTGGTGTTGTATGATCAGCTGTTGTTGCAGGTGGTGGCTCTGACCGTCAGTTGTTGGTGTATGGTCAGCTGTTGTTGCAGGTGGAGTTGCCCTAGCCGTCAGTTGTTGGTGTATGACCAGCTGTTGTTGCAGGTGGAGTTGCCCTAGCCGTCAGTTGTTGGTGTATGACCAGCTGTTGTTGCAGGTGGTGGCTCTGACCGTCAGTTGTTGGTGTATGGTCAGCTGTTGTTGCAGGTGGAGTTGCCCTAGCCGTCAGTTGTTGGTGTATGACCAGCTGTTGTTGCAGGTGGTGGCTCTGACCGTCAGTTGTTGGTGTATGGTCAGTTGTTGTAGGTTTGGCCAACCCACTCCCACCCATCCGGGCCACTGAGCGCCCTTTGACCCTCCCGCCGGGTTAGGCCTCAGGCTTCCGGCCGAATCCGCGGATTAAACTTTCAAACCGGCGCGGCGGCCCGGCCCGGCCCGCTCCCCCCGCCCGCTCGCCCCTCCCTCGGCCCCGGGAGCTGCCTACCTGCTGCCCCGGGCGGTGCTGTGGTGCGGGTCGAGTCGGTGCGGTGTGGCGGCTCCGCTCTCCCCGCTCTCTCTCTATCCCGGGCTCCGCTCTCTCTCTCCGCTCGCTGTCTCTCCGCTCCTCCCCGCACCGAGCATGCGCACTGCGCCCCCAGCCCCGGCATAGGGCGCTTTCACCCGCGCGGGGCAGGCTGGGAGCGAGCGCCGCCATTACTGGGCGGGGCAGGGCGGAGAGCTGACAGGGCAGAGTACACAGCTCACACTGCTCACAGACAGCTCACAGGGCAGGGTATACAGCTCACACTGCTCACAGGGCAGAGTATACAGCTCACACTGCTCACAGGGCAGGGTATACAGCTCACACTGCTCACAGGGCAGAGTATACAGCTCACACTGCTCACAGGGCAGAGTATACAGCTCACACTGCTCACAGGGCAGGGTATACAGCTCACACTGCTCACAGGGCAGGGTATACAGCTCACACTGCTCACAGGGCAGAGTATACAGCTCACACTGCTCACAGGGCAGGGTATACAGCTCACACTGCTCACAGGGCAGAGTATACAGCTCACACTGCTCACAGGGCAGGGTATACAGCTCACACTGCTCTCAGGCCAGGGTATACAGCTCACACGGCAGAGTATACAGCGCACACTGCTCACAGGGCAGGGTATACAGCTCACACTACTCACAGGGCAGAGTATACAGCTCACACTGCACACAGGGCAGGGTATACAGCTCACACTGCTCACAGACAGCTCACATTGCTCACAGGGCAGGGTATACAGCTCTCACTGCTCACAGGGCAGGGTATACTGCTCACAGGGCAGAGTATACAGCTCACACTGCTCACAGGGCAGAGTATACAGCTCACACTGCCCACAGACAGCTCACACTGCTCACAGGGCAGGGTACACAGCTCACACTGCTGACAGACAGCTCACACTGCCCACAGACAGCTCACAATGCTCACAGGGCAGGGTATACAGCTCACACTGCTCACAGACAGCTCACACTGCTCACAGGGCAGAGTAGACAGCTCACACTGCTCACAGGGCAGGGTATACTGCTCACAGGGCAGGGTATACAGCTCACAGGGCAGGGTATAAAGCTCACACTGCTCACAGGGCAGGGTATACAGCTCACACTGCTCACAGGGCAGGGAAAACAGCTCACACTGCTCACAGGGCAGGGTATACAGCTCACACTGGCAACAGACAGCTCACAATGCTCAAAGGGCAGAGTATACAGCTCACACTGCTCACAGGGCAGGGTAAACAGCTCACACTGCTCACAGGGCAGGGGATACAGCTCACACTGCTCACAGACAGCTCACACTGCTCACAGGGCAGAGTATGCAGCTCACACTGCTCACAGACAGCTCACACTGCTCACAGGGCAGGGTATACAGCTCACACTGCTTACAGGGCAGGTACACAGCATAGACAGCTGACAGCATAGGCAGCCCACAGCTCGCACAGCCCACAGCATAGACAGCTCACAGCATAGACAGCCCACAGCACAGACAGCTCACAGCACACACAGCTCACAGCACAGAAGCATAGACAGCCCACACCACAGACAGCCCACAGCATAGACAGCCCACAGCAAAGACAGCTCACACAGCCCAAAGCATAGACAGCCCACAGCAAAGACAGCTCACACAGCCCACAGCATAGACAGCCCACAGCTCACACAGCCAACAGCACAGACAGCTCACAGCACAGACAGCCCACAGCATAGACAGCTCACAGCATAGACAGCTCAAACAGTTCACAGCATAGACAGCCCACAGCTCGCACAGCCCACAGCACAGACAGCCCACAGCATAGACAGCTCACAGCATAGACCGCTCACCGCTCACACAGCCCACAGCATAGACAGCTCACAGCTCACACAGCCCACAGCATAGACAGCTCACAGCATAGACAGCCCACAGCACACAGCATAGACAGCCCACAGCTCACACAGCTCACAGCATAGACAGCCCACAGCTCACACAGCCCACAGCATAGACAGCTCGCAGCACACAGCAGAGACAGCCCACAGCTCACACAGCTCACTGCACAGACAGCCCACAGCTCACACAGCTCACAGCATAGACAGCTCACAGCTCTCAGCATAGACAGCTCACAGCATAGACAGCACACAGCATAGACCTCACACATCTCACAGCACAGACAGCCCACAGCTCACACAGCTCACAGCATAGACAGCCCACAGCATAGACTGCTTACACAGCTCAGAGCACAGACAGCCCACAGCAGAGACAGCCCACAGCCCACAGCAGAGACAGCCCACAGCACTGACAGCTCACAGCACAGACAGCTCACACAGCCCACAGCACAGACAGTTCACAGCACACAGCCCACAGCATAGACAGCCCACAGCTCACACAGCTCACAGCACAGACAGCCCACAGCCCACAGCATAGACAGCCCACAGCTCACACAGCTCACAGCACAGACAGCCCACAGCTCACACAGCTCACAGCATAGACAGCACACAGCATAGACAGCTCACAGCACACACAGCCCACAGGATCGACAGCTCACAGCATAGACAGCTCACAGCAGACACAGACCATAGCATTGACAGCTCACACAGCCCACAGCTCACACAGCCCACAGCACAGACAGCCCACAGCTCACACAGCTCACAGCATAGACAGCTCACAGCACAGACAGCCCACATCTCACACAGCTCATAGCATAGACAGCTCACAGCTCACACAGCCCAAAGCTCACACAGCCCACAGCACAGACAGCCTACAGCATAGACAGCTCGCAGCTCACACAGCCCACAGCACAGACAGCCCACAGCAGACAGCCCACAGCATAGACAGCCCACAGCTCACACAGCTCACAGCACACACAGCCCACAGCATAGACAGCTCACACAGCCCACAGCACAGACAGCTCACAGCACACACAGCTCACAGCACAGAAGCATAGACAGCCCACACCACAGACAGCTCACAGCATAGACAGCTCACAGCATAGACAGCTCACACAGCTCACAGCATAGACAGCTCACAGCGCACACAGCACACAGCAGAGACAGGACACAGCATAGACAGCTCACAGCTCACACATCCCACAGCATAAACAGCCCACAGCACATACAGCTCACAGCTCACACAGCTCACAGCATAGACAGCTCACACCTCACAGCACAGACAGCCCACAGCATAGACAGCTCACACAGCTCACAGCACAGACAGCTCACAGCATAGACAGCCCACTGCATAGACAGCTCACAGCTCACACAGCCCACAGCATAGACAGCTCACAGCTCACACAGCTCACAGCATAGACAGCTCACAGCTCACACAGCCCACAGCATAGACAGCTCACAGCACAGACAGCTCACAGCTCACACAGCCCACAGCTGACACAGCTCACAGCACAGACAGCTCACAGGATAGACAGCCCACAGCTCACACAGCCCACAGCATAGACAGCTCACAGAACATACAGCTCACACAGCCCACAGCTCACACAGCCCACAGCATAGACAGCCCACAGCTCACACAGCCCACAGCATAGACAGCTCACAGCATAGACAGCCCACAGCATAGACAGCCCACAGCACAGACAGCCCACAGCATAGACAGCTCACACCGCTCACAGCATAGACAGCTCACAGCATAGACAGCTCACAGCTCACACAGCCCACAGCATAGACATCACATAGCATAGACAGCTCACAGCATAGACTGCCCACAGCACAGACAGCCCACAGCATAGACAGCTCACAGCATCGACAGCTCACAGCATAGACAGCTCACAGCTCACACAGCCCACAGCATAGACAGCCCACAGCTCACACAGCTCACAGCATAGACAACTCACAGCATAGACAGCCCACAGCACAGACATCTCACAGCACAGACAGCTCACAGCACAGACAGCTCACAGCACAGACTGCCAACAGCATAGACAGCTCACAGCTCACACAGCCCACAGCACAGACAGCTCACAGCATAGACAACCCACAGCATAGACAGCTCACAGCACAGACAGCTCACAGCATAGACAGCCCACAGCTCGCACAGCTCACAGCATAGACAGCTCACAGCATAGACAGCCCACAGCATAGACAGCCCACAGCATAGACAGCCCACAGCTCACACAGCTCACAGCATGGACAGCCCACAGCTCACACAGCTCACAGCACAGACAGCTCACAGCATAGACAGCCCACAGCTCACAGCATAGACAGCTCACACAGCTCACAGCATAGACAGCCCACAGCACAGACAGCCCACAGCATAGACAGCTCACACAGCTCACAGCATAGACAGCTCACAGCAGAGACAGGTCACAGCATAGACAGCCCACAGCATAGACAGCTCACAGCACAGACAGCCCACAGCATAGACAGCTCACAGCATGGACAGCTCACAGCACAGACAGCTCACAGCATAGACAGCTCACAGCACAGACAGCTCACAGCATAGACAGCCCACAGCTCACAAAGCTCACAGCATGTACAGCCAACAGCACAGACAGCTCACAGCTCACACAGTTCACAGCACACACAGCCCACAGCATAGACAGCTCACACAGCCCACAGCACAGACAGCTCACAGCATAGACAGCTCACAGCACAGACAGCTCATAGCATAGACAGCTCACACAGCTCACAGAGCCCACAGCACAGACAGCTCACAGCTCACACAGCTCACAGCATAGACAGCCCACAGCATAGACAGCCCACAGCTCACACAGCTCACAGCATAGACAGCCCACAGCATAGACAGCCGACAGTCCACAGCATAGACAGCTCACACCGCTCACAGCATAGACAGCTCACAGCATAGACAGCTCACAGCTCACACAGCCCACAGCATAGACATCACATAGCATAGACAGCTCACAGCATAGACTGCCCACAGCACAGACAGCCCACAGCACAGACAGCTCACAGCATAGACAGCTCACAGCATAGACAGTCCACAGCACAGACAGCCCACAGCATAGACAGCTCACACCGCTCACAGCATAGACAGCTCACAGCTCACACAGCCCACAGCATAGACAGCCCACAGCTCACACAGCTCACAGCATAGACAACTCACAGCATAGACAGCCCACAGCACAGACATCTCACAGCACAGACAGCTCACAGCACAGACAGCTCACAGCACAGACAGCCCACAGCATAGACAGCTCACAGCTCACACAGCCCACAGCACAGACAGCTCACAGCATAGACAACCTACAGCATAGACAGCTCACAGCACAGACAGCTCACAGCATAGACAGCCCACAGCTCGCACAGCTCACAGCATAGACAGCTCACAGCATAGACAGCCCACAGCATAGACAGCCCACAGCTCACACAGCTCACAGCATGGACAGCCCACAGCTCACACAGCTCACAGCATAGACAGCTCACAGCATAGACAGCCCACAGCTCACAGCATAGACAGCTCACACAGCTCACAGCATAGACAGCCCACAGCACAGACAGCCCACAGCATAGACAGCTCACACAGCTCACAGCATAGACAGCTCACAGCAGAGACAGGTCACAGCATAGACAGCCCACAGCATAGACAGCTCACAGCACAGACAGCCCACAGCATAGACAGCTCACAGCATGGACAGCTCACAGCACAGACAGCTCACAGCATAGACAGCTCACAGCACAGACAGCTCACAGCATAGACAACCCACAGCTCACAAAGCTCACAGCATGGACAGCCAACAGCACAGACAGCTCACAGCTCACACAGTTCACAGCACACACAGCCCACAGCATAGACAGCTCACACAGCCCACAGCACAGACAGCTCACAGCAGAGACAGCTCACAGCACAGACAGCTCATAGCATAGACAGCTCACACAGCTCACAGAGCCCACAGCACAGACAGCTCACAGCTCACACAGCTCACAGCATAGACAGCCCACAGCATAGACAGCCCACAGCTCACACAGCTCACAGCATAGACAGCCCACAGCATAGACAGCCAACAGTCCACAGCATAGACAGCTCACACCGCTCACAGCATAGACAGCTCACAGCATAGACAGCTCACACCGCTCACAGCATAGACAGCTCACAGCTCACACAGCCCACAGCATAGACAGCCCACAGCTCACACAGCTCACAGCATAGACAACTCACAGCATAGACAGCCCACAGCACAGACATCTCACAGCACAGACAGCTCACAGCACAGACAGCTCACAGCACAGACAGCCCACAGCATAGACAGCTCACAGCTCACACAGCCCACAGCACAGACAGCTCACAGCATAGACAACCTACAGCATAGACAGCTCACAGCACAGACAGCTCACAGCATAGACAGCCCACAGCTCGCACAGCTCACAGCATAGACAGCTCACAGCATAGACAGCCCACAGCATAGACAGCCACAGCTCACACAGCTCACAGCATGGACAGCCCACAGCTCACACAGCTCACAGCATAGACAGCTCACAGCATAGACAGCCCACAGCTCACAGCATAGACAGCTCACACAGCTCACAGCATAGACAGCCCACAGCACAGACAGCCCACAGCATAGACAGCTCACACAGCTCACAGCATAGACAGCTCACAGCAGAGACAGGTCACAGCATAGACAGCCCACAGCATAGACAGCTCACAGCACAGACAGCCCACAGCATAGACAGCTCACAGCATGGACAGCTCACAGCACAGACAGCTCACAGCATAGACAGCTCACAGCACAGACAGCTCACAGCATAGACAGCCCACAGCTCACAAAGCTCACAGCATGGACAGCCAACAGCACAGACAGCTCACAGCTCACAGTTCACAGCACACACAGCCCACAGCATAGACAGCTCACACAGCCCACAGCACAGACAGCTCACAGCAGAGACAGCTCACAGCACAGACAGCTCATAGCATAGACAGCTCACACAGCTCACAGAGCCCACAGCACAGACAGCTCACAGCTCACACAGCTCACAGCATAGACAGCCCACAGCATAGACAGCCCACAGCTCACACAGCTCACAGCATAGACAGCCCACAGCATAGACAGCCGACAGTCCACAGCATAGACAGCTCACACCGCTCACAGCATAGACAGCTCACAGCATAGACAGCTCACAGCTCACACAGCCCACAGCACAGACAGCCCACAGCATAGACAGCTCACAGCTCACACAGCCCACAGCACAGACAGCCCACAGCATAGACAGCTCACACAGCCCACAGCACAGACAGCCCACAGCATAGACAGCTCACACAGCCCACAGCATAGACAGCTCACAACATAGACAGCCCACAGCACAGACAGCCCACAGCTCGCACAGCTCACAGCACACACAGCCCACAGCTCACACAGCTACCATAGCCCACAGCACAGACAGCTCACAGCATAGACAGCTCAAACAGCTCACAGCACAGACAGCTCACAGCATAGACAGCTCACACAGCTCACAGCATAGACAGCTCAAACAGCTCACAGCATAGACAGCTCAAACAGCTCACAGCATAGACAGCCCACAGCTCACACAGCTCACAGCATAGACAGCTCACAGCTCACCGCATAGACAGCCCACAGCATAGACAGCCCACAGCTCACACAGCCCACCGCATAGACAGCTCACACCGCTCACAGCTCACAGCATTGACAGCTCACAGCTCACACAGCCACAGCATAGACAACTCACAGCATAGACAGCCCACAGCATAGACAGCCCACAGCACAGACAGCCCACAGCATAGACAGCTCACACCGCTCACAGCATAGACAGCTCACAGCATAGACAGCTCACAGCTCACACAGCCCACAGCATAGACAGCTCACAGCATAGACAGCCCACAGCACAGACAGCCCACAGCTCACACAGCTCACAGCATAGACAGCCCACAGCTCACACAGCTCACAGCAAAGACAACTCACAGCATAGACAGCCCACAGCACAGACATCTCACAGCACAGACAGCTCACAGCTCACACAGCTCACAGCATAGACAGCTCACCGCATAGACAGCTCACAGCACAGACAGCTCACAGCACAGACAGCTCACAGCACAGACAGCCCACAGCATAGACAGCCCACAGCACAGACAGCCCACAGCATAGACAGCTCATACCGCTCACAGCATAGACAGCTCACAGCATAGACAGCTCACAGCTCACACAGCCCACAGCATAGACATCACATAGCATAGACAGCTCACAGCATCGACTGCCCGCAGCACAGACAGCCCACAGCATAGACAGCTCACAGCATAGACAGCTCACAGCATAGACAGCCCACAGCACAGACAGCTCACAGCATAGACAGCCCACAGCTCACACAGCTCACAGCATAGACAACTCACAGCATAGACAGCCCACAGCACAGACATCTCACAGCACAGACAGCTCACAGCTCACACAGCTCACAGCATAGACAGCTCACCGCATAGACAGCTCACAGCACAGACAGCTCACAGCACAGACAGCTCACAGCACAGACAGCCCACAGCATAGACAGCTCACAGCTCACACAGCCCACAGCACAGACAGCTCACAGCATAGACAGCCCACAGCATCGACAGCTCACAGCACAGACAGCTCACAGCATAGACAGCCCACAGCTCGCACAGCTCACAGCACAGACAGCCCACAGCATAGACAGCTCACACAGCCCACAGCATAGACAGCTCACAACATAGACAGCCCACAGCACAGACAGCCCACAGCTCGCACAGCTCACAGCACACACAGCCCACAGCTCACAAAGCTACCATAGCCCACAGCACAGACAGCTCACAGCATAGACAGCTCACACAGCTCACAGCAAAGACAGCTCAAACAGCTCACAGCACAGACAGCTCACAGCATAGACAGCTCACACAGCTCACAGCATAGACAGCTCACAGCTCACCGCATAGACAGCCCACAGCATAGACAGCCCACAGCTCACACAGCCCACAGCATAGACAGCTCACAGCTCACAGCTCACAGCATAGACAGCTCACACCGCTCACACAGCCACAGCATAGACAGCTCACAGCTCACACAGCCCACAGCATAGACAGCCACAGCAAGACAGCCCACAGCATAGACAGCTCACACCGCTCACAGCATAGACAGCTCACAGCATAGACAGCTCACAGCTCACACAGCCCACAGCATAGACAGCTCACAGCATAGACAGCCCACAGCACAGACAGCCCACAGCTCACACAGCTCACAGCATAGACAGCCCACAGCTCACACAGCTCACAGCATAGACAACTCACAGCATAGACAGCCCACAGCACAGACATCTCACAGCACAGACAGCTCACAGCTCACACAGCTCACAGCATAGACAGCTCACCGCATAGACAGCTCACAGCACAGACAGCTCACAGCACAGACAGCTCACAGCACAGACAGCCCACGGCATAGACAGCCCACAGCACAGACAGCCCACAGCATAGACAGCTCACACCGCTCACAGCATAGACAGCTCACAGCATAGACAGCTCACAGCTCACACAGCCCACAGCATAGACATCACATAGCATAGACAGCTCACAGCATAGACTGCCCACAGCACAGACAGCCACAGCATAGACAGCTCACAGCATAGACAGCTCACAGCATAGACAGCCCACAGCACAGACAGCCCACAGCATAGACAGCTCACACCGCTCACAGCATAGACAGCTCACAGCATAGACAGCTCACAGCTCACACAGCCCACAGCATAGACAGCTCACAGCATAGACAGCCCACAGCACAGACAGCCCACAGCTCACACAGCTCACAGCATAGACAGCCCACAGCTCACACAGCTCACAGCATAGACAACTCACAGCATAGACAGCCCACAGCACAGACATCTCACAGCACAGACAGCTCACAGCTCACACAGCTCACAGCATAGACAGCTCACCGCATAGACAGCTCACAGCACAGACAGCTCACAGCACAGACAGCTCACAGCACAGACAGCCCACAGCATAGACAGCTCACAGCACACACAGCCCACAGCACAGACAGCTCACAGCATAGACAGCCCACAGCATAGACAGCTCACAACACAGACAGCTCACAGCATAGACAGCCCACAGCTCGCACAGCTCACAGCATAGACAGCTCACAGCATAGACAGCCCACAGCATAGACAGCCCACAGCTCACACAGCTCACAGCATGGACAGCCCACAGCTCACACAGCTCACAGCTCACACAGTTCACAGCATAGACAGCTCACACAGCCCACAGCACAGACAGCTCACAGCATAGACAGCTCACAGCACAGACAGCTCACAGCAGCTCACAGAGCCCACAGCACAGACAGCTCACAGCTCACACAGCTCACAGCATAGACAGCCCACAGCTCACACAGCTCACAGCATAGACAGCCCACAGCATAGACAGCCGACAGCCCACAGCATAGACAGCTCACACCGCTCACAGCATAGACAGCTCACAGCATAGACAGCTCACAGCTCACACAGCCCACAGCACAGACAGCCCACAGCACAGACAGCTCACAGCTCACACAGCCCACAGCACAGACAGCCCACAGCATAGACAGCTCACACAGCCCACAGCACAGACAGCCCACAGCATAGACAGCTCACACAGCCCACAGCATAGACAGCTCACAGCACAGACAGCCCACAGCTCGCACAGCTCACAGCACACACAGCCCACAGCTCACAAAGCTACCATAGCCCACAGCACAGACAGCTCACAGCATAGACAGCTCACACAGCTCACAGCATAGACAGCTCAAACAGCTCACACAGCTCACAGCATAGACAGCTCAAACAGCTCACAGCACAGACAGCTCACAGCATAGACAGCTCAAACAGCTCACAGCATAGACAGCCCACAGCATAGACAGCCCACAGCTCACACAGCTCACAGCATAGACAGCTCACAGCTCACCGCATAGACAGCCCACAGCATAGACAGCCCACAGCTCACACAGCCCACAGCATAGACAGCTCACACCGTTCACAGCTCACAGCATAGACAGCTCACAGCTCACACAGCCCACAGCATAGACAGCTCACAGCATAGACAGCCCACAGCATAGACAGCTCACACCGCTCACAGCATAGACAGCTCACAGCATAGACAGCTCACAGCTCACACAGCCCACAGCATAGACAGCTCACAGCATAGACAGCCCACAGCACAGACAGCCCACAGCTCACACAGCTCACAGCATAGACAGCCCACAGCTCACACAGCTCACAGCATAGACAACTCACAGCATAGACAGCCCACAGCACAGACATCTCACAGCACAGACAGCTCACAGCTCACACAGCTCACAGCATAGACAGCTCACCGCATAGACTGCTCACCGCACAGACAGCTCATAGCACAGACAGCTCACAGCACAGACAGCCCACAGCATAGACAGCTCACAGCATAGACAGCTCACAGCTCACACAGCCCACAGCACAGACAGCTCACAGCATAGACAGCCCACAGCATAGACAGCTCACAGCACAGACAGCTCACAGCATAGACAGCCCACAGCTCACACAGCTCACAGCATAGACAGCTCACAGCATAGACAGCTCACAGCATAGACAGCCCACAGCATAGACAGCCCACAGCTCACACAGCTCACAGCATGGACAGCCCACAGCTCACACAGCTCACAGCATAGACAGCCCACAGCTCACAGCATAGACAGCCCACAGCACAGACAGCCCACAGCATAGACAGCACACACAGTTCACAGCATAGACAGCTCACAGCAGAGACATGTCACAGCATAGACAGCCCACAGCATAGACAGCTCACAGCACAGACAGCCCACAGCATAGACAGCTCACAGCATGGACAGCTCACAGCATAGACAGCTCACAGCATAGACAGCTCACAGCACAGACAGCTCACAGCATAGACAGCCCACAGCTCACAAAGCTCACAGCATGGACAGCCAACAGCACAGACAGCTCACAGCTCACACAGTTCACAGCACACACAGCCCACAGCATAGACAGCTCACACAGCCCACAGCACAGACAGCTCACAGCATAGACAGCTCACAGCACAGACAGCTCACAGCATAGACAGCTCACACAGCTCACAGAGCCCACAGCACAGACAGCTCACAGCTCACACAGCTCACAGCATAGACAGCCCACAGCATAGACAGCCCACAGCTCACACAGCTCACAGCATAGACAGCTCACAGCATAGACAGCCGACAGCCCACAGCATAGACAGCTCACACAGCTCACAGCATAGACAGCTCACACCGCTCACAGCATAGACAGCTCACAGCATAGACAGCTCACAGCTCACACAGCCCACAGCACAGACAGCCCACAGCATAGACAGCTCACAGCTCACACAGCCCACAGCACAGACAGCCCACAGCATAGACAGCTCACACAGCCCACAGCACAGACAGCCCACAGCATAGACAGCTCACACCGCTCACAGCATAGACAGCTCACAGCATAGACAGCTCACAGCTCACACAGCCCACAGCACAGACAGCCCACAGCATAGACAGCTCACAGCTCACACAGCCCACAGCACAGACAGCCCACAGCATAGACAGCTCACACAGCCCACAGCACAGACAGCCCACAGCATAGACAGCTCACACAGCCCACAGCATAGACAGCTCACAACATAGACAGCCCACAGCACAGACAGCCCACAGCTCGCACAGCTCACAGCACACACAGCCCACAGCTCACACAGCTACCATAGCCCACAGCATAGACAGCTCACAGCAGAGACAGCTCAAACTGCTCACAGCACAGACAGCTCACAGCATAGACAGCTCACACAGCTCACAGCATAGACAGCTCAAAGAGCTCACAGCACAGACAGCTCACAGCATAGACAGCTCAAACAGCTCACAGCATAGACAGCCCACAGCATAGACAGCCCACAGCTCACACAGCTCACAGCATAGACAGCTCACAGCTCACCGCATAGACAGCCCACAGCACAGACAGCCCACAGCTCACACAGCCCACAGCATAGACAGCTCACACCGCTCACAGCTCACAGCATAGACAGCTCACAGCTCACACAGCCCACAGCATAGACAGCTCACAGCATAGACAGCCCACAGCATAGACAGCCCACAGCACAGACAGCCCAGAGCATAGACAGCTCACACCGCTCACAGCATAGACAGCTCACAGCATAGACAGCTCACAGCATAGACAGCTCACAGCTCACACAGCCCACAGCATAGACAGCTCACAGCATAGACAGCCCACAGCACAGACAGCCCACAGCTCACACAGCTCACAGCATAGACAGCCCACAGCTCACACAGCTCACAGCATAGACAACTCACAGCATAGACAGCCCACAGCACAGACATCTCACAGCACAGACAGCTCACAGCTCACACAGCTCACAGCATAGACAGCTCACCGCATAGACTGCTCACCGCACAGACAGCTCACAGCACAGACAGCTCACAGCACAGACAGCCCACAGCATAGACAGCTCACAGCATAGACAGCTCACAGCTCACACAGCCCACAGCACAGACAGCTCACAGCATAGACAGCCCACAGCATAGACAGCTCACAGCACAGACAGCTCACAGCATAGACAGCCCACAGCTCACACAGCTCACAGCATAGACAGCTCACAGCATAGACAGCTCACAGCATAGACAGCCCACAGCATAGACAGCCCACAGCACAGACAGCCCAGAGCATAGACAGCTCACACCGCTCACAGCATAGACAGCTAACAGCATAGACAGCTCACAGCTCACACAGCCCACAGCATAGACAGCTCACAGCATAGACAGCCCACAGCACAGACAGCCCACCGCTCACACAGCTCACAGCATAGACAGCCCACAGCTCACACAGCTCACAGCATAGACAACTCACAGCATAGACAGCCCACAGCACAGACATCTCACAGCACAGACAGCTCACAGCTCACACAGCTCACAGCATAGACAGCTCACCGCATAGACAGCTCACAGCACAGACAGCTCACAGCACAGACAGCCCACAGCATAGACAGCTCACAGCTCACACAGCCCACAGCACAGACAGCTCACAGCATAGACAGCCCACAGCATAGACAGCTCACAGCACAGACAGCTCACAGCATAGACAGCCCACAGCTCGCACAGCTCACAGCATAGACAGCTCACAGCATTGACAGCTCACAGCATAGACAGCCCACAGCATAGACAGCCCACAGCTCACACAGCTCACAGCATGGACAGCCCACAGCTCACACAGCTCACAGCACAGACAGCTCACAGCATAGACAGCCCACAGCTCACAGCATAGACAGCTCACACAGCTCACAGCATAGACAGCCCACAGCACAGACAGCCCACAGCATCGACAGCTCACACAGCTCACAGCATAGACAGCTCACAGCAGAGACAGGTCACAGCATAGACAGCCCACAACATAGACAGCTCACAGCACAGACAGCTCACAGCATGGACAGCTCACAGCATAGACAGCTCACTGCATAGACAGCTCACAGCACAGACATCTCACAGCATAGACAGCCCACAGCTCACACAGCCCACAGCACAGACAGCCCACAGCATAGACAGCTCACAGCTCACACAGCCCACAGCACAGACAGCCCACAGCATAGACAGCTCACACAGCCCACAGCACAGACAGCCCACAGCATAGACAGCTCACACAGCCCACAGCATAGACAGCTCACAACATAGACAGCCCACAGCACAGACAGCCCACAGCTCGCACAGCTCACAGCACACACAGCCGACAGCTCACACAGCTACCATAGCCCACAGCACAGACAGCTCACAGCATAGACAGCTCAAACAGCTCACAGCACAGACAGCTCACAGCATAGACAGCTCACACAGCTCACAGCATAGACAGCTCAAACAGCTCACAGCACAGACAGCTCACAGCATAGACAGCTCAAACAGCTCACAGCATAGACAGCCCACAGCATAGACAGCCCACAGCTCACACAGCTCACAGCATAGACAGCTCACAGCTCACCGCATAGACAGCCCACAGCATAGACAGCCCACAGCTCACAGCATAGACAGCTCACAGCTCACCGCATAGACAGCCCACAGCATAGACAGCCCACAGCTCACACAGCCCACAGCATAGACAGCTCACACCGCTCACAGCTCACAGCATAGACAGCTCACAGCTCACACAGCCCACAGCATAGACAGCTCACAGCATAGACAGCCCACAGCATAGACAGCCCACAGCACAGACAGCCCACAGCATAGACAGCTCACACCGCTCACAGCATAGACAGCTCACAGCATAGACAGCTCACAGCTCCTACAGCCCACAGCATAGACAGCTCACAGCATAGACAGCCCACAGCACAGACATCTCACAGCACAGACAGCTCACAGCTCACACAGCTCACAGCATAGACAGGTCACCGCATAGACAGCTCACCGCACAGACAGCTCACAGCACAGACAGCTCACAGCACAGACAGCCCACAGCATAGACAGCTCACAGCTCACACAGCCCACAGCACAGACAGCTCACAGCACAGACAGCTCACAGCATAGACAGCCCACAGCTCACACAGCTCACAGCATAGACAGCTCACAGCATCGACAGCTCACAGCATAGACAGCCCACAGCATAGACAGCCCACAGCTCAGACAGCTCACAGCATGGACAGCCCACAGCTCACACAGCTCACAGCATAGACAGCCCACAGCTCACAGCATAGACAGCTCACACAGCTCACAGCATAGACAGCCCACAGCACAGACAGCCCACAGCAAAGACAGCTCACACAGCTCACAGCATTGACAGCTCACAGCAGAGACAGGTCACAGCATAGACAGCCCACAGCATAGACAGCTCACAGCACAGACAGCCCACAGCATAGACAGCTCACAGCATGGACAGCTCACAGCATAGACAGCTCACAGCATAGACAGCTCACAGCACAGACAGCTCACAGCATAGACAGCCCACAGCTCACAAAGCTCACAGCATGGACAGCCAACAGCACAGACAGCTCACAGCTCACACAGTTCACAGCACACACAGCCCACAGCATAGACAGCTCACACAGCCCACAGCACAGACAGCTCACAGCATAGACAGTTCACAGCACAGACAGCTCACAGCATAGACAGCTCACACAGCTCACAGAGCCCACAGCACAGACAGCTCACAGCTCACACAGCTCACAGCATAGACAGCCCACAGCATAGACAGCCCACAGCTCACACAGCTCACAGCATAGACAGCCCACAGCATAGACAGCCGACAGCCCACAGCATAGACAGCTCACACCGCTCACAGCATAGACAGCTCACAGCATAGACAGCTCACAGCTCACACAGCCCACAGCACAGACAGCCCACAGCATAGACAGCTCACACAGCCCACAGCACAGACAGCCCACAGCATAGACAGCTCACACAGCCCACAGCATAGACAGCTCACAACATAGACAGCCCACAGCACAGACAGCCCACAGCTCGCACAGCTCACAGCACACACAGCCCACAGCTCACACAGCTACCATAGCCCACAGCACAGACAGCTCACAGCATAGACAGCTCAAACAGCTCACAGCACAGACAGCTCACAGCATAGACAGCTCACACAGCTCACAGCATAGACAGCTCAAACAGCTCACAGCACAGACAGCATAGACAGCTCAAACAGCTCACAGCATAGACAGCCCACAGCATAGACAGCCCACAGCTCATACAGCTCACAGCATAGACAGCTCACAGCTCACCGCATAGACAGCCCACAGCATAGACAGCCCACAGCTCACACAGCCCACAGCACAGACAGCTCACACCGCTCACAGCATGGACAGCTCACAGCATAGACAGCTCACAGCTCACACAGCCCACAGCATAGACAGCTCACAGCATAGACAGCCCACAGCATAGACAGCCCACAGCACAGACAGCCCACAGCATAGACAGCTCACACCGCTCACAGCCCACAGCATAGACAGCTCACAGCATAGACAGCCCACAGCACAGACAGCCCACAGCACAGACAGCTCACAGCATAGACAGCTCACAGCTCACACAGCCCACAGCAAAGACAGCTCACAGCATAGACAGCCCACAGCACAGACAGCCCACAGCTCACACAGCTCACAGCATAGACAGCCCACAGCATAGACAGCTCACAGCTCACACAGCCCACAGCATAGACAGCTCACAGCATAGACAGCCCACAGCACAGACAGCCCACAGCTCACAGCACAGCATGACAGCCCACAGCTCACACAGCTCACAGCATAGACAACTCACAGCATAGACAGCCCACAGCACAGACATCTCACAGCACAGACAGCTCACAGCTCACACAGCTCACAGCATAGACAGCTCACAGCACAGACAGCACACAGCTCACAGCACAGACAGCTCACACAGCTCACAGCATAGACAGCCCACAGCATAGACAGCTCACACAGCTCACAGCATAGACAGCTCAAACAGCTCACAGCATAGACAGCCCACAGCATAGACAGCCCACAGCTCACACAGCTCACAGCATAGACAGCTCACAGCTCACCGCATAGACAGCCCACAGCATAGACAGCCCACAGCTCACACAGCCCACAGCATAGACAGCTCGCACCGCTCACAGCTCACAGCATAGACAGCTCACAGCTCACACAGCCCACAGCATAGACAGCTCACAGCATAGACAGCCCACAGCATAGACAGCCCACAGCACAGACAGCCCAGAGCATAGACAGCTCACACCGCTCACAGCATAGACAGCTAACAGCATAGACAGCTCACAGCTCACACAGCCCACAGCATAGACAGCTCACAGCATAGACAGCCCACAGCACAGACAGCCCACCGCTCACACAGCTCACAGCATAGACAGCCCACAGCTCACACAGCTCACAGCATAGACAACTCACAGCATAGACAGCCCACAGCACAGACATCTCACAGCACAGACAGCTCACAGCTCACACAGCTCACAGCATAGACAGCTCACCGCATAGACAGCTCACAGCACAGACAGCTCACAGCACAGACAGCCCACAGCATAGACAGCTCACAGCTCACACAGCCCACAGCACAGACAGCTCACAGCATAGACAGCCCACAGCATAGACAGCTCACAGCACAGACAGCTCACAGCATAGACAGCCCACAGCTCGCACAGCTCACAGCATAGACAGCTCACAGCATTGACAGCTCACAGCATAGACAGCCCACAGCATAGACAGCCCACAGCTCACACAGCTCACAGCATGGACAGCCCACAGCTCACACAGCTCACAGCACAGACAGCTCACAGCATAGACAGCCCACAGCTCACAGCATAGACAGCTCACACAGCTCACAGCATAGACAGCCCACAGCACAGACAGCCCACAGCATCGACAGCTCACACAGCTCACAGCAGAGACAGCTCACAGCAGAGACAGGTCACAGCATAGACAGCCCACAACATAGACAGCTCACAGCACAGACAGCTCACAGCATGGACAGCTCACAGCATAGACAGCTCACTGCATAGACAGCTCACAGCACAGACATCTCACAGCATAGACAGCCCACAGCTCACACAGCCCACAGCACAGACAGCCCACAGCATAGACAGCTCACAGCTCACACAGCCCACAGCACAGACAGCCCACAGCATAGACAGCTCACACAGCCCACAGCACAGACAGCCCACAGCATAGACAGCTCACACAGCCCACAGCATAGACAGCTCACAACATAGACAGCCCACAGCACAGACAGCCCACAGCTCGCACAGCTCACAGCACACACAGCCGACAGCTCACACAGCTACCATAGCCCACAGCACAGACAGCTCACAGCATAGACAGCTCAAACAGCTCACAGCACAGACAGCTCACAGCATAGACAGCTCACACAGCTCACAGCATAGACAGCTCAAACAGCTCACAGCACAGACAGCTCACAGCATAGACAGCTCAAACAGCTCACAGCATAGACAGCCCACAGCATAGACAGCCCACAGCTCACACAGCTCACAGCATAGACAGCTCACAGCTCACCGCATAGACAGCCCACAGCATAGACAGCCCACAGCTCACAGCATAGACAGCTCACAGCTCACCGCATAGACAGCCCACAGCATAGACAGCCCACAGCTCACACAGCCCACAGCATAGACAGCTCACACCGCTCACAGCTCACAGCATAGACAGCTCACAGCTCACACAGCCCACAGCATAGACAGCTCACAGCATAGACAGCCCACAGCATAGACAGCCCACAGCACAGACAGCCCACAGCATAGACAGCTCACACCGCTCACAGCATAGACAGCTCACAGCATAGACAGCTCACAGCTCCTACAGCCCACAGCATAGACAGCTCACAGCATAGACAGCCCACAGCACAGACATCTCACAGCACAGACAGCTCACAGCTCACACAGCTCACAGCATAGACAGGTCACCGCATAGACAGCTCACCGCACAGACAGCTCACAGCACAGACAGCTCACAGCACAGACAGCCCACAGCATAGACAGCTCACAGCTCACACAGCCCACAGCACAGACAGCTCACAGCACAGACAGCTCACAGCATAGACAGCCCACAGCTCACACAGCTCACAGCATAGACAGCTCACAGCATCGACAGCTCACAGCATAGACAGCCCACAGCATAGACAGCCCACAGCTCACACAGCTCACAGCATGGACAGCCCACAGCTCACACAGCTCACAGCATAGACAGCCCACAGCTCACAGCATAGACAGCTCACACAGCTCACAGCATAGACAGCCCACAGCACAGACAGCCCACAGCAAAGACAGCTCACACAGCTCACAGCATTGACAGCTCACAGCAGAGACAGGTCACAGCATAGACAGCCCACAGCATAGACAGCTCACAGCACAGACAGCCCACAGCATAGACAGCTCACAGCATGGACAGCTCACAGCATAGACAGCTCACAGCATAGACAGCTCACAGCACAGACAGCTCACAGCATAGACAGCCCACAGCTCACAAAGCTCACAGCATGGACAGCCAACAGCACAGACAGCTCACAGCTCACACAGTTCACAGCACACACAGCCCACAGCATAGACAGCTCAAACAGCTCACAGCACAGACAGCATAGACAGCTCAAACAGCTCACAGCATAGACAGCCCACAGCATAGACAGCCCACAGCTCATACAGCTCACAGCATAGACAGCTCACAGCTCACCGCATAGACAGCCCACAGCATAGACAGCTCACAGCTCACACAGCCCACAGCATAGACAGCTCACAGCATAGACAGCCCACAGCATAGACAGCCCACAGCACAGACAGCCCACAGCATAGACAGCTCACACCGCTCACAGCCCACAGCATAGACAGCTCACAGCATAGACAGCCCACAGCACAGACAGCCCACAGCACAGACAGCTCACAGCATAGACAGCTCACAGCTCACACAGCCCACAGCATAGACAGCTCACAGCATAGACAGCCCACAGCACAGACAGCCCACAGCTCACACAGCTCACAGCATAGACAGCCCACAGCATAGACAGCTCACAGCTCACACAGCCCACAGCATAGACAGCTCACAGCATAGACAGCCCACAGCACAGACAGCCCACAGCTCACACAGCTCACAGCATAGACAGCCCACAGCTCACACAGCTCACAGCATAGACAACTCACAGCATAGACAGCCCACAGCACAGACATCTCACAGCACAGACAGCTCACAGCTCACACAGCTCACAGCATAGACTGCTCACAGCATAGACAGCTCACAGCATAGACAGCCCACAGCACAGACAGCTCACAGCATTGACAGCCCACAGCTCACACAGCTCACAGCATAGACAGCTCACAGCACAGACAGCACACAGCTCACAGCACAGACAGCTCACACAGCTCACAGCATAGACAGCCCACAGCATAGACAGCTCACACAGCTCACAGCAGACAGCTCAAACAGCTCACAGCACAGACAGCTCACAGCATAGACAGCTCAAACAGCTCACAGCATAGACAGCCCACAGCATAGACAGCCCACAGCTCACACAGCCCACAGCACAGACAGCTCACACCGCTCACAGCATGGACAGCTCACAGCATAGACAGCTCACAGCTCACACAGCCCACAGCATAGACAGCTCACAGCATAGACAGCCCACAGCATAGACAGCCCACAGCACAGACAGCCCACAGCATAGACAGCTCACACCGCTCACAGCCCACAGCATAGACAGCTCACAGCATAGACAGCCCACAGCACAGACAGCCCACAGCACAGACAGCTCACAGCATAGACAGCTCACAGGTCACACAGCCCACAGCATAGACAGCTCACAGCATAGACAGCCCACAGCACAGACAGCCCACAGCTCACACAGCTCACAGCATAGACAGCCCACAGCATAGACAGCTCACAGCTCACACAGCCCACAGCATAGACAGCTCACAGCATAGACAGCCCACAGCACAGACAGCCCACAGCATAGACAGCCCACAGCTCACACAGCTCACAGCATAGACAACTCACAGCATAGACAGCCCACAGCACAGACATCTCACAGCACAGACAGCTCACAGCTCACACAGCTCACAGCATAGACAGCTCACAGCATAGACAGCTCACAGCATAGACAGCCCACAGCACAGACAGCTCACAGCATTGACAGCACACAGCTCACACAGCTCACAGCATAGACAGCTCACAGCACAGACAGCCCACAGCTCACAGCACAGACAGCTCACACAGCTCACAGCATAGACAGCCCACAGCATAGACAGCTCACACAGCTCACAGCAGACAGCTCAAACAGCTCACAGCACAGACAGCTCACAGCATAGACAGCTCAAACAGCTCACAGCATAGACAGCCCACAGCATAGACAGCCCACAGCTCACACAGCTCACAGCATAGACAGCTCACAGCTCACCGCATAGACAGCCCACAGCATAGACAGCCCACAGCTCACACAGCCCACAGCACAGACAGCTCACACCGCTCACAGCATGGACAGCTCACAGCATAGACAGCTCACAGCTCACACAGCCCACAGCATAGACAGCTCACAGCATAGACAGCCCACAGCATAGACAGCCCACAGCACAGACAGCCCACAGCATAGACAGCTCACACCGCTCACAGCCCACAGCATAGACAGCTCACAGCATAGACAGCCCACAGCACAGACAGCCCACAGCACAGACAGCTCACAGCATAGACAGCTCACAGCTCACAGCATAGACAGCCCACAGCACAGACAGCCCACAGCTCACACAGCTCACAGCATAGACAACTCACAGCATAGACAGCCCACAGCACAGACATCTCACAGCACAGACAGCTCACAGCTCACACAGCTCACAGCATAGACAGCTCACAGCACAGACAGCACACAGCTCACAGCACAGACAGCTCACACAGCTCACAGCATAGACAGCCCACAGCATAGACAGCTCACACAGCTCACAGCATAGACAGCTCAAACAGCTCACAGCATAGACAGCCCACAGCATAGACAGCCCACAGCTCACACAGCTCACAGCATAGACAGCTCACAGCTCACCGCATAGACAGCCCACAGCATAGACAGCCCACAGCTCACACAGCCCACAGCATAGACAGCTCGCACCGCTCACAGCTCACAGCATAGACAGCTCACAGCTCACACAGCCCACAGCATAGACAGCTCACAGCATAGACAGCCCACAGCATAGACAGCCCACAGCACAGACAGCCCAGAGCATAGACAGCTCACACCGCTCACAGCATAGACAGCTAACAGCATAGACAGCTCACAGCTCACACAGCCCACAGCATAGACAGCTCACAGCATAGACAGCCCACAGCACAGACAGCCCACCGCTCACACAGCTCACAGCATAGACAGCCCACAGCTCACACAGCTCACAGCATAGACAACTCACAGCATAGACAGCCCACAGCACAGACATCTCACAGCACAGACAGCTCACAGCTCACACAGCTCACAGCATAGACAGCTCACCGCATAGACAGCTCACAGCACAGACAGCTCACAGCACAGACAGCCCACAGCATAGACAGCTCACAGCTCACACAGCCCACAGCACAGACAGCTCACAGCATAGACAGCCCACAGCATAGACAGCTCACAGCACAGACAGCTCACAGCATAGACAGCCCACAGCTCGCACAGCTCACAGCATAGACAGCTCACAGCATTGACAGCTCACAGCATAGACAGCCCACAGCATAGACAGCCCACAGCTCACACAGCTCACAGCATGGACAGCCCACAGCTCACACAGCTCACAGCACAGACAGCTCACAGCATAGACAGCCCACAGCTCACAGCATAGACAGCTCACACAGCTCACAGCATAGACAGCCCACAGCACAGACAGCCCACAGCATCGACAGCTCACACAGCTCACAGCAGAGACAGCTCACAGCAGAGACAGGTCACAGCATAGACAGCCCACAACATAGACAGCTCACAGCACAGACAGCTCACAGCATGGACAGCTCACAGCATAGACAGCTCACTGCATAGACAGCTCACAGCACACACATCTCACAGCATAGACAGCCCACAGCTCACACAGCCCACAGCACAGACAGCCCACAGCATAGACAGCTCACAGCTCACACAGCCCACAGCACAGACAGCCCACAGCATAGACAGCTCACACAGCCCACAGCACAGACAGCCCACAGCATAGACAGCTCACACAGCCCACAGCATAGACAGCTCACAACATAGACAGCCCACAGCACAGACAGCCCACAGCTCGCACAGCTCACAGCACACACAGCCGACAGCTCACACAGCTACCATAGCCCACAGCACAGACAGCTCACAGCATAGACAGCTCAAACAGCTCACAGCACAGACAGCTCACAGCATAGACAGCTCACACAGCTCACAGCATAGACAGCTCAAACAGCTCACAGCACAGACAGCTCACAGCATAGACAGCTCAAACAGCTCACAGCATAGACAGCCCACAGCATATACAGCCCACAGCTCACACAGCTCACAGCATAGACAGCTCACAGCTCACCGCATAGACAGCCCACAGCATAGACAGCCCACAGCTCACAGCATAGACAGCTCACAGCTCACCGCATAGACAGCCCACAGCATAGACAGCCCACAGCTCACACAGCCCACAGCATAGACAGCTCACACCGCTCACAGCTCACAGCATAGACAGCTCACAGCTCACACAGCCCACAGCATAGACAGCTCACAGCATAGACAGCCCACAGCATAGACAGCCCACAGCACAGACAGCCCACAGCATAGACAGCTCACACCGCTCACAGCATAGACAGCTCACAGCATAGACAGCTCACAGCTCCTACAGCCCACAGCATAGACAGCTCACAGCATAGACAGCCCACAGCACAGACATCTCACAGCACAGACAGCTCACAGCTCACACAGCTCACAGCATAGACAGGTCACCGCATAGACAGCTCACCGCACAGACAGCTCACAGCACAGACAGCTCACAGCACAGACAGCCCACAGCATAGACAGCTCACAGCTCACACAGCCCACAGCACAGACAGCTCACAGCACAGACAGCTCACAGCATAGACAGCCCACAGCTCACACAGCTCACAGCATAGACAGCTCACAGCATCGACAGCTCACAGCATAGACAGCCCACAGCATAGACAGCCCACAGCTCACACAGCTCACAGCATGGACAGCCCACAGCTCACACAGCTCACAGCATAGACAGCCCACAGCTCACAGCATAGACAGCTCACACAGCTCACAGCATAGACAGCCCACAGCACAGACAGCCCACAGCAAAGACAGCTCACACAGCTCACAGCATTGACAGCTCACAGCAGAGACAGGTCACAGCATAGACAGCCCACAGCATAGACAGCTCACAGCACAGACAGCCCACAGCATAGACAGCTCACAGCATGGACAGCTCACAGCATAGACAGCTCACAGCATAGACAGCTCACAGCACAGACAGCTCACAGCATAGACAGCCCACAGCTCACAAAGCTCACAGCATGGACAGCCAACAGCACAGACAGCTCACAGCTCACACAGTTCACAGCACACACAGCCCACAGCATAGACAGCTCAAACAGCTCACAGCACAGACAGCATAGACAGCTCAAACAGCTCACAGCATAGACAGCCCACAGCATAGACAGCCCACAGCTCATACAGCTCACAGCATAGACAGCTCACAGCTCACCGCATAGACAGCCCACAGCATAGACAGCTCACAGCTCACACAGCCCACAGCATAGACAGCTCACAGCATAGACAGCCCACAGCATAGACAGCCCACAGCACAGACAGCCCACAGCATAGACAGCTCACACCGCTCACAGCCCACAGCATAGACAGCTCACAGCATAGACAGCCCACAGCACAGACAGCCCACAGCACAGACAGCTCACAGCATAGACAGCTCACAGCTCACACAGCCCACAGCATAGACAGCTCACAGCATAGACAGCCCACAGCACAGACAGCCCACAGCTCACACAGCTCACAGCATAGACAGCCCACAGCATAGACAGCTCACAGCTCACACAGCCCACAGCATAGACAGCTCACAGCATAGACAGCCCACAGCACAGACAGCCCACAGCTCACACAGCTCACAGCATAGACAGCCCACAGCTCACACAGCTCACAGCATAGACAACTCACAGCATAGACAGCCCACAGCACAGACATCTCACAGCACAGACAGCTCACAGCTCACACAGCTCACAGCATAGACAGCTCACAGCATAGACAGCTCACAGCATAGACAGCCCACAGCACAGACAGCTCACAGCATTGACAGCCCACAGCTCACACAGCTCACAGCATAGACAGCTCACAGCACAGACAGCACACAGCTCACAGCACAGACAGCTCACACAGCTCACAGCATAGACAGCCCACAGCATAGACAGCTCACACAGCTCACAGCAGACAGCTCAAACAGCTCACAGCACAGACAGCTCACAGCATAGACAGCTCAAACAGCTCACAGCATAGACAGCCCACAGCATAGACAGCCCACAGCTCACACAGCCCACAGCACAGACAGCTCACACCGCTCACAGCATGGACAGCTCACAGCATAGACAGCTCACAGCTCACACAGCCCACAGCATAGACAGCTCACAGCATAGACAGCCCACAGCATAGACAGCCCACAGCACAGACAGCCCACAGCATAGACAGCTCACACCGCTCACAGCCCACAGCATAGACAGCTCACAGCATAGACAGCCCACAGCACAGACAGCCCACAGCACAGACAGCTCACAGCATAGACAGCTCACAGGTCACACAGCCCACAGCATAGACAGCTCACAGCATAGACAGCCCACAGCACAGACAGCCCACAGCTCACACAGCTCACAGCATAGACAGCCCACAGCATAGACAGCTCACAGCTCACACAGCCCACAGCATAGACAGCTCACAGCATAGACAGCCCACAGCACAGACAGCCCACAGCATAGACAGCCCACAGCTCACACAGCTCACAGCATAGACAACTCACAGCATAGACAGCCCACAGCACAGACATCTCACAGCACAGACAGCTCACAGCTCACACAGCTCACAGCATAGACAGCTCACAGCATAGACAGCTCACAGCATAGACAGCCCACAGCACAGACAGCTCACAGCATTGACAGCACACAGCTCACACAGCTCACAGCATAGACAGCTCACAGCACAGACAGCCCACAGCTCACAGCACAGACAGCTCACACAGCTCACAGCATAGACAGCCCACAGCATAGACAGCTCACACAGCTCACAGCAGACAGCTCAAACAGCTCACAGCACAGACAGCTCACAGCATAGACAGCTCAAACAGCTCACAGCATAGACAGCCCACAGCATAGACAGCCCACAGCTCACACAGCTCACAGCATAGACAGCTCACAGCTCACCGCATAGACAGCCCACAGCATAGACAGCCCACAGCTCACACAGCCCACAGCACAGACAGCTCACACCGCTCACAGCATGGACAGCTCACAGCATAGACAGCTCACAGCTCACACAGCCCACAGCATAGACAGCTCACAGCATAGACAGCCCACAGCATAGACAGCCCACAGCACAGACAGCCCACAGCATAGACAGCTCACACCGCTCACAGCCCACAGCATAGACAGCTCACAGCATAGACAGCCCACAGCACAGACAGCCCACAGCACAGACAGCTCACAGCATAGACAGCTCACAGGTCACACAGCCCACAGCATAGACAGCTCACAGCATAGACAGCCCACAGCACAGACAGCCCACAGCTCACACAGCTCACAGCATAGACAGCCCACAGCATAGACAGCTCACAGCTCACACAGCCCACAGCATAGACAGCTCACAGCATAGACAGCCCACAGCACAGACAGCCCACAGCATAGACAGCCCACAGCTCACACAGCTCACAGCATAGACAACTCACAGCATAGACAGCCCACAGCACAGACATCTCACAGCACAGACAGCTCACAGCTCACACAGCTCACAGCATAGACAGCTCACAGCATAGACAGCTCACAGCATAGACAGCCCACAGCACAGACAGCTCACAGCATTGACAGCACACAGCTCACACAGCTCACAGCATAGACAGCTCACAGCACAGACAGCCCACAGCTCACAGCACAGACAGCTCACACAGCTCACAGCATAGACAGCCCACAGCATAGACAGCTCACACAGCTCACAGCATAGACAGCTCACAGCATAGACAGCTCACAGCATAGACAGCCCACAGCACAGACAGCTCACAGCATAGACAGCCCACAGCTCACACAGCTCACAGCATAGACAGCTCACAGCATAGACAGCCCACAGCACAGACAGCTCACAGCACAGACAGCTCACAGCTCACACAGCTCACAGCATAGACAGCTCACAGCATAGACAGCTCACAGCATAGACAGCCCACAGCACAGACAGCTCACAGCATAGACAGCCCACAGCTCACACAGCTCACAGCATAGACAGCCCACAGCACAGACAGCCCACAGCTCACACAGCTCACAGCACAGACAGCCCACAGCTCACAGCACAGACAGCTCACACAGCTCACAGCATAGACAGCTCACAGCATAGACAGCTCACAGCATAGACAGCCCACAGCACAGACAGCTCACAGCATAGACAGCCCACAGCTCACACAGCTCACAGCATAGACAGCTCACAGCATAGACAGCCCACAGCACAGACAGCTCACAGCACAGACAGCTCACAGCTCACACAGCTCACAGCATAGACAGCTCACAGCATAGACAGCTCACAGCATAGACAGCCCACAGCACAGACAGCTCACAGCATAGACAGCCCACAGCTCACACAGCTCACAGCATAGACAGCTCACAGCACAGACAGCACACAGCTCACAGCACAGACAGCTCACACAGCTCACAGCATAGACAGCCCACAGCATAGACAGCTCACACAGCTCACAGCAGACAGCTCAAACAGCTCACAGCACAGACAGCTCACAGCATAGACAGCTCAAACAGCTCACAGCATAGACAGCCCACAGCATAGACAGCCCACAGCTCACACAGCCCACAGCACAGACAGCTCACAGCATAGACAGCTCACAGCATAGACAGCTCACAGCACAGACAGCCCACAGCACAGACAGCTCACAGCATAGACAGCTCACAGCTCACACAGCCCACAGCATAGACAGCTCACAGCATAGACAGCCCACAGCACAGACAGCCCACAGCTCACACAGCTCACAGCATAGACAGCCCACAGCATAGACAGCTCACAGCTCACACAGCCCACAGCATAGACAGCTCACAGCATAGACAGCCCACAGCACAGACAGCCCACAGCACAGACAGCTCACAGCATAGACAGCCCACAGCTCACACAGCTCACAGCATAGACAACTCACAGCATAGACAGCCCACAGCACAGACATCTCACAGCACAGACAGCTCACAGCTCACACAGCTCACAGCATAGACAGCTCACAGCATAGACAGCTCACAGCATAGACAGCCCACAGCACAGACAGCTCACAGCATTGACAGCCCACAGCTCACACAGCTCACAGCATAGACAGCTCACAGCACAGACAGCACACAGCTCACAGCACAGACAGCTCACACAGCTCACAGCATAGACAGCCCACAGCATAGACAGCTCACACAGCTCACAGCAGACAGCTCAAACAGCTCACAGCACAGACAGCTCACAGCATAGACAGCTCAAACAGCTCACAGCATAGACAGCCCACAGCATAGACAGCCCACAGCTCACACAGCCCACAGCACAGACAGCTCACACCGCTCACAGCATGGACAGCTCACAGCATAGACAGCTCACAGCTCACACAGCCCACAGCATAGACAGCTCACAGCATAGACAGCCCACAGCATAGACAGCCCACAGCACAGACAGCCCACAGCATAGACAGCTCACACCGCTCACAGCCCACAGCATAGACAGCTCACAGCATAGACAGCCCACAGCACAGACAGCCCACAGCACAGACAGCTCACAGCATAGACAGCTCACAGGTCACACAGCCCACAGCATAGACAGCTCACAGCATAGACAGCCCACAGCACAGACAGCCCACAGCTCACACAGCTCACAGCATAGACAGCCCACAGCATAGACAGCTCACAGCTCACACAGCCCACAGCATAGACAGCTCACAGCATAGACAGCCCACAGCACAGACAGCCCACAGCATAGACAGCCCACAGCTCACACAGCTCACAGCATAGACAACTCACAGCATAGACAGCCCACAGCACAGACATCTCACAGCACAGACAGCTCACAGCTCACACAGCTCACAGCATAGACAGCTCACAGCATAGACAGCTCACAGCATAGACAGCCCACAGCACAGACAGCTCACAGCATTGACAGCACACAGCTCACACAGCTCACAGCATAGACAGCTCACAGCACAGACAGCCCACAGCTCACAGCACAGACAGCTCACACAGCTCACAGCATAGACAGCCCACAGCATAGACAGCTCACACAGCTCACAGCAGACAGCTCAAACAGCTCACAGCACAGACAGCTCACAGCATAGACAGCTCAAACAGCTCACAGCATAGACAGCCCACAGCATAGACAGCCCACAGCTCACACAGCTCACAGCATAGACAGCTCACAGCTCACCGCATAGACAGCCCACAGCATAGACAGCCCACAGCTCACACAGCCCACAGCACAGACAGCTCACACCGCTCACAGCATGGACAGCTCACAGCATAGACAGCTCACAGCTCACACAGCCCACAGCATAGACAGCTCACAGCATAGACAGCCCACAGCATAGACAGCCCACAGCACAGACAGCCCACAGCATAGACAGCTCACACCGCTCACAGCCCACAGCATAGACAGCTCACAGCATAGACAGCCCACAGCACAGACAGCCCACAGCACAGACAGCTCACAGCATAGACAGCTCACAGCTCACACAGCCCACAGCATAGACAGCTCACAGCATAGACAGCCCACAGCACAGACAGCCCACAGCTCACACAGCTCACAGCATAGACAGCCCACAGCATAGACAGCTCACAGCTCACACAGCCCACAGCATAGACAGCTCACAGCATAGACAGCCCACAGCACAGACAGCCCACAGCACTAGACAGCCACAGCTCACGCAACAGCTCACCAGCATAGACAGCCACAGCATAGACAGCTCACACAGCCACAGACAGCTCACAGCAAGACAGCCACAGCTCACACAGCTCACAGCATAGACAGCTCACAGCTCACGCATAGACAGCCCCACAGCATAGACAGCCACAGCTCACACAGCTCACAGCATAGACAGCACACAGTCACAGCTCAAGCATAGACAGCCTCACTAGCACAGACAGCCCACAGCACTAGACAGCCCACAGCACAGACAGCTCACACCGCTCACAGCATAGACAGCTCACAGCATAGACAGCTCCCAGCTCACACAGCCCACAGCATAGACAGCTCACAGCATAGACAGCCCACAGCATAGACAGCCACACGCACAGACAGCTCACAGCATAGACAGCCCACAGCTCACACAGCTCACAGCATAGACAACTCACAGCATAGACAGCCCACAGCCACAGACATCTCACAGCACAGCAGCTCACAGCTCACACAGCTCACAGCATAGGACAGCTCACAGCATAGACAGCTCACAGCATAGACAGCCCACAGCACAGACAGCTCACAGCATTGACAGCCCACAGCTCACACAGCTCACAGCATAGACAGCCCACAGCACAGACAGCCCACAGCTCACACAGCTCACAGCACAGACAGCCCACAGCTCACAGCACAGACAGCTCACACAGCTCACAGCATAGACAGCTCACAGCATAGACAGCTCACAGCATAGACAGCCCACAGCACAGACAGCTCACAGCATAGACAGCCCACAGCTCACACAGCTCACAGCATAGACAACTCACAGCATAGACAGCCCACAGCACAGACATCTCACAGCACAGACAGCTCACAGCTCACACAGCTCACAGCATAGACAGCTCACAGCATAGACAGCTCACAGCATAGACAGCCCACAGCACAGACAGCTCACAGCATTGACAGCCCACAGCTCACACAGCTCACAGCATAGACAGCTCACAGCACAGACAGCACACAGCTCACAGCACAGACAGCTCACACAGCTCACAGCATAGACAGCCCACAGCATAGACAGCTCACACAGCTCACAGCAGACAGCTCAAACAGCTCACAGCACAGACAGCTCACAGCATAGACAGCTCAAACAGCTCACAGCATAGACAGCCCACAGCATAGACAGCCCACAGCTCACACAGCCCACAGCACAGACAGCTCACACCGCTCACAGCATGGACAGCTCACAGCATAGACAGCTCACAGCTCACACAGCCCACAGCATAGACAGCTCACAGCATAGACAGCCCACAGCATAGACAGCCCACAGCACAGACAGCCCACAGCATAGACAGCTCACACCGCTCACAGCCCACAGCATAGACAGCTCACAGCATAGACAGCCCACAGCACAGACAGCCCACAGCACAGACAGCTCACAGCATAGACAGCTCACAGGTCACACAGCCCACAGCATAGACAGCTCACAGCATAGACAGCCCACAGCACAGACAGCCCACAGCTCACACAGCTCACAGCATAGACAGCCCACAGCATAGACAGCTCACAGCTCACACAGCCCACAGCATAGACAGCTCACAGCATAGACAGCCCACAGCACAGACAGCCCACAGCATAGACAGCCCACAGCTCACACAGCTCACAGCATAGACAACTCACAGCATAGACAGCCCACAGCACAGACATCTCACAGCACAGACAGCTCACAGCTCACACAGCTCACAGCATAGACAGCTCACAGCATAGACAGCTCACAGCATAGACAGCCCACAGCACAGACAGCTCACAGCATTGACAGCACACAGCTCACACAGCTCACAGCATAGACAGCTCACAGCACAGACAGCCCACAGCTCACAGCACAGACAGCTCACACAGCTCACAGCATAGACAGCCCACAGCATAGACAGCTCACACAGCTCACAGCAGACAGCTCAAACAGCTCACAGCACAGACAGCTCACAGCATAGACAGCTCAAACAGCTCACAGCATAGACAGCCCACAGCATAGACAGCCCACAGCTCACACAGCTCACAGCATAGACAGCTCACAGCTCACCGCATAGACAGCCCACAGCATAGACAGCCCACAGCTCACACAGCCCACAGCACAGACAGCTCACACCGCTCACAGCATGGACAGCTCACAGCATAGACAGCTCACAGCTCACACAGCCCACAGCATAGACAGCTCACAGCATAGACAGCCCACAGCATAGACAGCCCACAGCACAGACAGCCCACAGCATAGACAGCTCACACCGCTCACAGCCCACAGCATAGACAGCTCACAGCATAGACAGCCCACAGCACAGACAGCCCACAGCACAGACAGCTCACAGCATAGACAGCTCACAGCTCACAGCATAGACAGCCCACAGCACAGACAGCTCACAGCATAGACAGCTCACAGCATAGACAGCCCACAGCTCACACAGCCCACAGCTCACACAGCCCACAGCATAGACAGCTCACAGCACAGACAGCTCACACAGCTCACAGCATAGACAGCTAAAACAGCTCACAGCACAGACAGCTCACAGCATAGACAGCTCAAACAGCTCACAGCATAGACAGCCCACAGCATAGACAGCCCACAGCTCATACAGCTCACAGCATAGACAGCTCACAGCTCACCGCATAGACAGCCCACAGCACAGACAGCCCACAGCTCACACAGCCCACAGCATAGACAACTCACACCGCTCACAGCATGGACAGCTCACAGCATAGATAGCTCACAGCTCACACAGCCCACAGCATAGACAGCTCACAGCATAGACAGCCCACAGCATAGACAGCCCACAGCACAGACAGCCCACAGCATAGACAGCTCACACCGCTCACAGCATAGACAGCTCACAGCATAGACAGCTCACACCGCTCACAGCTCACAGCATAGACAGCTCACACAGCCCACAGCATAGACAGCTCACAGCATAGACAGCCCACAGCATAGACAGCCCACAGCACAGACAGCCCACAGCATAGACAGCTCACACCGCTCACAGCATTGACAGCTCACAGCATACACAGCTCACAGCTCACACAGCCCACAGCATAGACAGCTCACAGCATAGACAGCCCACAGCACAGACAGCCCACAGCATAGACAGCTCACAGCTCACACAGCCCACAGCACAGACAGCACACAGCATAGACAGCCCACAGCATAGACAGCTCACAGCACAGACAGCTCACAGCATAGACAGCCCACAGCTCACACAGCTCACAGCATAGACAGCTCACAGCATAGACAGCCCACAGCATAGACAGCCCACAGCTCACACAGCTCACAGCATGGACAGCCCACAGCTCACACAGCTCACAGCATAGACAGCTCACAGCATAGACAGCCCACAGCTCACAGCATAGACAGCTCACACAGCTCACAGCATAGACAGCCCACAGCACAGACAGCCCACAGCATAGACAGCTCACACAGCTCACAGCATAGACAGCTCACAGCAGAGACAGGTCACAGCATAGACAGCCCACAGCATAGACAGCTCACAGCACAGACAGCCCACAGCATAGACAGCTCACAGCATGGACAGCTCACAGCATAGACAGCTCACAGCACAGACAGCTCACAGCATAGACAGCCCACAGCTCACAAAGCTCACAGCATGGACAGCCAACAGCAGAGACAGCTCACAGCTCACAGCTCACACAGTTCACAGCACACACAGCCCACAGCATAGACAGCTCACACAGCCCACAGCACAGACAGCTCACAGCATAGACAGCTCACAGCACAGACTGCTCACAGCATAGACAGCTCACACAGCTCACAGAGCCCACAGCACAGACAGCTCACAGCTCACACAGCTCACAGCATAGACAGCTCACAGCACAGACAGCTCACAGCACAGACAGCCCACAGCATAGACAGCTCACAGCTCACACAGCCCACAGCACAGACAGCTCACAGCATAGACAGCCCACAGCATAGACAGCTCACAGCACAGACAGCTCACACAGCTCACAGCATAGACAGCTAAAACAGCTCACAGCACAGACAGCTCACAGCATAGACAGCTCAAACAGCTCACAGCATAGACAGCCCACAGCATAGACAGCCCACAGCTCATACAGCTCACAGCATAGACAGCTCACAGCTCACCGCATAGACAGCCCACAGCACAGACAGCCCACAGCTCACACAGCCCACAGCATAGACAACTCACACCGCTCACAGCATGGACAGCTCACAGCATAGATAGCTCACAGCTCACACAGCCCACAGCATAGACAGCTCACAGCATAGACAGCCCACAGCTCACACAGCCCACCGCATAGACAGCCCACAGCATAGACAGCTCACAGCATAGACAGCCCACAGCTCACACAGCCCACCGCATAGACAGCCCACAGCTCACACAGCTCACAGCTCACACAGCCCACAGCATAGACAGCCCACAGCACACACAGCCCACAGCACAGACAGCTCACAGCATAGACAGCCCACAGCACAGACAGCTCACAGCATAGACAGCTCACAGCATAGACAGCCCACAGCTCACACAGCCCACAGCTCACACAGCCCACAGCATAGACAGTTCACAGCTCACACAGGCCACAGCATAGACAGCTCACAGCTCACACAGGCCACAGCTCACACAGCTCACAGCATAGACAGCTCACCGCATAGACAGCTCACAGCACAGACAGCTCACAGCACAGACAGCCCACAGCATAGACAGCTCACAGCTCACACAGCCCACAGCACAGACAGCTCACAGCATAGACAGCCCACAGCATAGACAGCTCACAGCACAGACAGCTCACAGCATAGACAGCCCACAGCTCGCACAGCTCACAGCATAGACAGCTCACAGCATAGACAGCCCACAGCATAGACAGCCCACAGCTCACACAGCTCACAGCATGGACAGCCCACAGCTCACACAGCTCACAGCACAGACAGCTCACAGCATAGACAGCTCACACAGCTCACAGCATAGACAGCTCAAACAGCTCACAGCACAGACAGCTCACAGCATAGACAGCTCAAACAGCTCACAGCATAGACAGCCCACAGCATAGACAGCCCACAGCTCATACAGCTCACCGCATAG
This sequence comes from Squalus acanthias, assembly GCA_030390025.1. Lineage (NCBI taxonomy): Eukaryota > Metazoa > Chordata > Chondrichthyes > Squaliformes > Squalidae > Squalus > Squalus acanthias. The sequence goes on along the minus strand of JASTWF010000127.1, from coordinate 369,315 downwards.
ACAGCCCACAGCATAGACAGCCCACAGCTCACACAGCCCACAGCATAGACAGCTCACACCGCTCACAGCATGGACAGCTCACAGCATAGATAGCTCACAGCTCACACAGCCCACAGCATTGACAGCTCACAGCATAGACAGCCCACAGCTCACACAGCTCACAGCATGGACAGCCCACAGCTCACACAGCTCACAGCACAGACAGCTCACAGCATAGACAGCCCACAGCTCACAGCATAGACAGCTCACACAGCTCACAGCATAGACAGCCCACAGCACAGACAGCCCACAGCATCGACAGCTCACACAGCTCACAGCATAGACAGCTCACAGCAGAGACAGGTCACAGCATAGACAGCCCACAACATAGACAGCTCACAGCACAGACAGCTCACAGCATGGACAGCTCACAGCATAGACAGCTCACTGCATAGACAGCTCACAGCACAGACATCTCTCAGCTCACACAGCCCACAGCTCACACAGCCCACAGCACAGACAGCCCACAGCATAGACAGCTCACAGCTCACACAGCCCACAGCACAGACAGCCCACAGCATAGACAGCTCACACAGCCCACAGCACAGACAGCCCACAGCATAGACAGCTCACACAGCCCACAGCAGAGACAGCTCACAACATAGACAGCCCACAGCACAGACAGCCCACAGCTCGCACAGCTCACAGCACACACAGCCGACAGCTCACACAGCTACCATAGCCCACAGCACAGACAGCTCACAGCATAGACAGCTCAAACAGCTCACAGCACAGACAGCTCACAGCATAGACAGCTCACACAGCTCAAAGCATAGACAGCTCAAACAGCTCACAGCACAGACAGCTCACAGCATAGACAGCTCAAACAGCTCACAGCATAGACAGCCCACAGCATAGACAGCCCACAGCTCACACAGCTCACAGCATAGACAGCTCACAGCTCACCGCATAGACAGCCCACAGCATAGACAGCCCACAGCTCACAGCATAGACAGCTCACAGCTCACCGCATAGACAGCCCACAGCATAGACAGCCCACAGCTCACACAGCCCACAGCATAGACAGCTCACACCGCTCACAGCTCACAGCATAGACAGCTCACAGCTCACACAGCCCACAGCATAGACAGCTCACAGCATAGACAGCCCACAGCATAGACAGCCCACAGCACAGACAGCCCACAGCATAGACAGCTCACACCGCTCACAGCATAGACAGCTCACAGCATAGACAGCTCACAGCTCCTACAGCCCACAGCATAGACAGCTCACAGCATAGACAGCCCACAGCACAGACATCTCACAGCACAGACAGCTCACAGCTCACACAGCTCACAGCATAGACAGGTCACCGCATAGACAGCTCACCGCACAGACAGCTCACAGCACAGACAGCTCACAGCACAGACAGCCCACAGCATAGACAGCTCACAGCTCACACAGCCCACAGCACAGACAGCTCACAGCACAGTCAGCTCACAGCATAGACAGCCCACAGCTCACACAGCTCACAGCATAGACAGCTCACAGCATCGACAGCTCACAGCATAGACAGCCCACAGCATAGACAGCTCACACAGCTCACAGCATGGACAGCCCACAGCTCACACAGCTCACAGCATAGACAGCCCACAGCTCACAGCATAGACAGCTCACACAGCTCACAGCATAGACAGCCCACAGCACAGACAGCCCACAGCAAAGACAGCTCACACAGCTCACAGCATTGACAGCTCACAGCAGAGACAGGTCACAGCATAGACAGCCCACAGCATAGACAGCTCACAGCACAGACAGCCCACAGCATAGACAGCTCACAGCATGGACAGCTCACAGCATAGACAGCTCACAGCATAGACAGCTCACAGCACAGACAGCTCACAGCATAGACAGCCCACAGCTCACAGAGCTCACAGCATGGACAGCCAACAGCACAGACAGCTCACAGCTCACACAGTTCACAGCACACACAGCCCACAGCATAGACAGCCTCACACAGCTCACAGAGCCCACAGCACAGACAGCTCACAGCTCACACAGCTCACAGCATAGACAGCCCACAGCATAGACAGCCCACAGCTCACACAGCTCACAGCATAGACAGCCCACAGCATAGACAGCCGACAGCCCACAGCATAGACAGCTCACACCGCTCACAGCATAGACAGCTCACAGCATAGACAGCTCACAGCTCACACAGCCCACAGCACAGACAGCCCACAGCATAGACAGCTCACACAGCCCACAGCACAGACAGCCCACAGCATAGACAGCTCACACAGCCCACAGCATAGACAGCTCACAACATAGACAGCCCACAGCACAGACAGCCCACAGCTCGCACAGCTCACAGCACACACAGCCCACAGCTCACACAGCTACCATAGCCCACAGCACAGACAGCTCACAGCATAGACAGCTCAAACAGCTCACAGCACAGACAGCTCACAGCATAGACAGCTCACACAGCTCACAGCATAGACAGCTCAAACAGCTCACAGCACAGACAGCATAGACAGCTCAAACAGCTCACAGCATAGACAGCCCACAGCATAGACAGCCCACAGCTCATACAGCTCACAGCATAGACAGCTCACAGCTCACCGCATAGACAGCCCACAGCATAGACAGCCCACAGCTCACACAGCCCACAGCACAGACAGCTCACACCGCTCACAGCATGGACAGCTCACAGCATAGACAGCTCACAGCTCACACAGCCCACAGCATAGACAGCTCACAGCATAGACAGCCCACAGCATAGACAGCCCACAGCACAGACAGCCCACAGCATAGACAGCTCACACCGCTCACAGCCCACAGCATAGACAGCTCACAGCATAGACAGCCCACAGCACAGACAGCCCACAGCACAGACAGCTCACAGCATAGACAGCTCACAGCTCACACAGCCCACAGCATAGACAGCTCACAGCATAGACAGCCCACAGCACAGACAGCCCACAGCTCACACAGCTCACAGCATAGACAGCCCACAGCATAGACAGCTCACAGCTCACACAGCCCACAGCATAGACAGCTCACAGCATAGACAGCCCACAGCACAGACAGCCCACAGCTCACACAGCTCACAGCATAGACAGCCCACAGCTCACACAGCTCACAGCATAGACAACTCACAGCATAGACAGCCCACAGCACAGACATCTCACAGCACAGACAGCTCACAGCTCACACAGCTCACAGCATAGACAGCTCACAGCATAGACAGCTCACAGCATAGACAGCCCACAGCACAGACAGCTCACAGCATTGACAGCCCACAGCTCACACAGCTCACAGCATAGACAGCTCACAGCACAGACAGCACACAGCTCACAGCACAGACAGCTCACACAGCTCACAGCATAGACAGCCCACAGCATAGACAGCTCACACAGCTCACAGCAGACAGCTCAAACAGCTCACAGCACAGACAGCTCACAGCATAGACAGCTCAAACAGCTCACAGCATAGACAGCCCACAGCATAGACAGCCCACAGCTCACACAGCCCACAGCACAGACAGCTCACACCGCTCACAGCATGGACAGCTCACAGCATAGACAGCTCACAGCTCACACAGCCCACAGCATAGACAGCTCACAGCATAGACAGCCCACAGCATAGACAGCCCACAGCACAGACAGCCCACAGCATAGACAGCTCACACCGCTCACAGCCCACAGCATAGACAGCTCACAGCATAGACAGCCCACAGCACAGACAGCCCACAGCACAGACAGCTCACAGCATAGACAGCTCACAGCTCACACAGCCCACAGCATAGACAGCTCACAGCATAGACAGCCCACAGCACAGACAGCCCACAGCTCACACAGCTCACAGCATAGACAGCCCACAGCATAGACAGCTCACAGCTCACACAGCCCACAGCATAGACAGCTCACAGCATAGACAGCCCACAGCACAGACAGCCCACAGCTCACACAGCTCACAGCATAGACAGCCCACAGCTCACACAGCTCACAGCATAGACAACTCACAGCATAGACAGCCCACAGCACAGACATCTCACAGCACAGACAGCTCACAGCTCACACAGCTCACAGCATAGACAGCTCACAGCATAGACAGCTCACAGCATAGACAGCCCACAGCACAGACAGCTCACAGCATTGACAGCACACAGCTCACACAGCTCACAGCATAGACAGCTCACAGCACAGACAGCCCACAGCTCACAGCACAGACAGCTCACACAGCTCACAGCATAGACAGCCCACAGCATAGACAGCTCACACAGCTCACAGACAGCTCAACAGCTCAGCACAGACAGCTCACAGCATAGACAGCTCAAACAGCTCACAGCATAGACAGCCCACAGCATAGACAGCCCACAGCTCACACAGCTCACAGCATAGACAGCTCACAGCTCACCGCATAGACAGCCCACAGCATAGACAGCCCACAGCTCACACAGCTCACAGCATAGACAGCCCACAGCTCAAACAGCTCACAGCATAGACAGCCCACAGCATAGACAGCCCACAGCTCACACAGCTCACAGCATAGACAGCTCACAGCTCACCGCATAGACAGCCCACAGCATAGACAGCCCACAGCTCACACAGCCCACAGCATAGACAGCTCACACCGCTCACAGCTCACAGCATAGACAGCTCACACAGCCCACAGCATAGACAGCACACAGCATAGACAGCCCACAGCATAGACAGCCCACAGCACAGACAGCCCACAGCATAGACAGCTCACACCGCTCACAGCATAGACAGCTCACAGCATAGACAGCTCACAGCTCACACAGCCCACAGCATAGACAGCTCACAGCATAGACAGCCCACAGCACAGACAGCCCACAGCTCACACAGCTCACAGCATAGACAGCCCACAGCTCACACAGCTCACAGCATAGACAACTCACAGCATAGACAGCCCACAGCACAGACATCTCACAGCACAGACAGCTCACAGCTCACACGGCTCACAGCATAGACAGCTCACCGCATAGACAGCTCACAGCACAGACAGCTCACAGCACAGACAGCCCACAGCATAGACAGCTCACAGCATAGACAGCTCACACAGCTCACAGCAGACAGCTCAAACAGCTCACAGCACAGACAGCTCACAGCATAGACAGCTCAAACAGCTCACAGCATAGACAGCCCACAGCATAGACAGCCCACAGCTCACACAGCCCACAGCACAGACAGCTCACACCGCTCACAGCATGGACAGCTCAAAGCATAGACAGCTCACAGCTCACACAGCCCACAGCATAGACAGCTCACAGCATAGACAGCCCACAGCATAGACAGCCCACAGCACAGACAGCCCACAGCATAGACAGCTCACACCGCTCACAGCCCACAGCATAGACAGCTCACAGCATAGACAGCCCACAGCACAGACAGCCCACAGCACAGACAGCTCACAGCATAGACAGCTCACAGCTCACACAGCCCACAGCATAGACAGCTCACAGCATAGACAGCCCACAGCACAGACAGCCCACAGCTCACACAGCTCACAGCATAGACAGCCCACAGCATAGACAGCTCACAGCTCACACAGCCCACAGCATAGACAGCTCACAGCATAGACAGCCCACAGCACAGACATCTCACAGCACAGACAGCTCACAGCTCACACAGCTCACAGCATAGACAGCTCACAGCATAGACAGCTCACAGCATAGACAGCCCACAGCACAGACAGCTCACAGCATTGACAGCACACAGCTCACACAGCTCACAGCATAGACAGCTCACAGCACAGACAGCCCACAGCTCACAGCACAGACAGCTCACACAGCTCACAGCATAGACAGCCCACAGCATAGACAGCTCACACAGCTCACAGCAGACAGCTCAAACAGCTCACAGCACAGACAGCTCACAGCATAGACAGCCCACAGCTCACACAGCTCACAGCATAGACAGCTCACAGCTCACCGCATAGACAGCCCACAGCATAGACAGCCCACAGCTCACACAGCTCACAGCATAGACAGCCCACAGCTCAAACAGCTCACAGCATAGACAGCCCACAGCATAGACAGCCCACAGCTCACACAGCTCACAGCATAGACAGCTCACAGCTCACAGCATAGACAGCCCACAGCATAGACAGCCCACAGCTCACACAGCCCACAGCATAGACAGCTCACACCGCTCACAGCTCACAGCATAGACAGCTCACACAGCCCACAGCATAGACAGCTCACAGCATAGACAGCCCACAGCATAGACAGCCCACAGCACAGACAGCCCACAGCATAGACAGCTCACACCGCTCACAGCATAGACAGCTCACAGCATAGACAGCTCACAGCTCACACAGCCCACAGCATAGACAGCTCACAGCATAGACAGCCCACAGCACAGACAGCCCACAGCTCACACAGCTCACAGCATAGACAGCCCACAGCATAGACAGCTCACACAGCCCACAGCATAGACAGCTCAAAACATAGACAGCCCACAGCACAGACAGCCCACAGCTCGCACAGCTCACAGCACACACAGCCCACAGCTCACACAGCTACCATAGCCCACAGCACAGACAGCTCACAGCATAGACAGCTCAAACAGCTCACAGCACAGACAGCTCACAGCATAGACAGCTCACACAGCTCACAGCATAGACAGCTCAAACAGCTCACAGCACAGACAGCATAGACAGCTCAAACAGCTCACAGCATAGACAGCCCACAGCATAGACAGCCCACAGCTCATACAGCTCACAGCATAGACAGCTCACAGCTCACCGCATAGACAGCCCACAGCATAGACAGCCCACAGCTCACACAGCCCACAGCACAGACAGCTCACACCGCTCACAGCATGGACAGCTCACAGCATAGACAGCTCACAGCTCACACAGCCCACAGCATAGACAGCTCACAGCATAGACAGCCCACAGCATAGACAGCCCACAGCACAGACAGCCCACAGCATAGACAGCTCACACCGCTCACAGCCCACAGCATAGACAGCTCACAGCATAGACAGCCCACAGCACAGACAGCCCACAGCACAGACAGCTCACAGCATAGACAGCTCACAGCTCACACAGCCCACAGCATAGACAGCTCACAGCATAGACAGCCCACAGCACAGACAGCCCACAGCTCACACAGCTCACAGCATAGACAGCCCACAGCATAGACAGCTCACAGCTCACACAGCCCACAGCATAGACAGCTCACAGCATAGACAGCCCACAGCACAGACAGCCCACAGCTCACACAGCTCACAGCATAGACAGCCCACAGCTCACACAGCTCACAGCATAGACAACTCACAGCATAGACAGCCCACAGCACAGACATCTCACAGCACAGACAGCTCACAGCTCACACAGCTCACAGCATAGACAGCTCACAGCATAGACAGCTCACAGCATAGACAGCCCACAGCACAGACAGCTCACAGCATTGACAGCCCACAGCTCACACAGCTCACAGCATAGACAGCTCACAGCACAGACAGCACACAGCTCACAGCACAGACAGCTCACACAGCTCACAGCATAGACAGCCCACAGCATAGACAGCTCACACAGCTCACAGCAGACAGCTCAAACAGCTCACAGCACAGACAGCTCACAGCATAGACAGCTCAAACAGCTCACAGCATAGACAGCCCACAGCATAGACAGCCCACAGCTCACACAGCCCACAGCACAGACAGCTCACACCGCTCACAGCATGGACAGCTCACAGCATAGACAGCTCACAGCTCACACAGCCCACAGCATAGACAGCTCACAGCATAGACAGCCCACAGCATAGACAGCCCACAGCACAGACAGCCCACAGCATAGACAGCTCACACCGCTCACAGCCCACAGCATAGACAGCTCACAGCATAGACAGCCCACAGCACAGACAGCCCACAGCACAGACAGCTCACAGCATAGACAGCTCACAGCTCACACAGCCCACAGCATAGACAGCTCACAGCATAGACAGCCCACAGCACAGACAGCCCACAGCTCACACAGCTCACAGCATAGACAGCCCACAGCATAGACAGCTCACAGCTCACACAGCCCACAGCATAGACAGCTCACAGCATAGACAGCCCACAGCACAGACAGCCCACAGCTCACACAGCTCACAGCACAGACAGCCCACAGCTCACACAGCTCACAGCATAGACAACTCACAGCATAGACAGCCCACAGCACAGACATCTCACAGCACAGACAGCTCACAGCTCACACAGCTCACAGCATAGACAGCTCACAGCATAGACAGCTCACAGCATAGACAGCCCACAGCACAGACAGCTCACAGCATTGACAGCACACAGCTCACACAGCTCACAGCATAGACAGCTCACAGCACAGACAGCCCACAGCTCACAGCACAGACAGCTCACACAGCTCACAGCATAGACAGCCCACAGCATAGACAGCTCACACAGCTCACAGCAGACAGCTCAAACAGCTCACAGCACAGACAGCTCACAGCATAGACAGCTCAAACAGCTCACAGCATAGACAGCCCACAGCATAGACAGCCCACAGCTCACACAGCTCACAGCATAGACAGCTCACAGCTCACCGCATAGACAGCCCACAGCATAGACAGCCCACAGCTCACACAGCTCACAGCATAGACAGCCCACAGCTCAAACAGCTCACAGCATAGACAGCCCACAGCATAGACAGCCCACAGCTCACACAGCTCACAGCATAGACAGCTCACAGCTCACAGCATAGACAGCCCACAGCATAGACAGCCCACAGCTCACACAGCCCACAGCATAGACAGCTCACACCGCTCACAGCTCACAGCATAGACAGCTCACACAGCCCACAGCATAGACAGCTCACAGCATAGACAGCCCACAGCATAGACAGCCCACAGCACAGACAGCCCACAGCATAGACAGCTCACACCGCTCACAGCATAGACAGCTCACAGCATAGACAGCTCACAGCTCACACAGCCCACAGCATAGACAGCTCACAGCATAGACAGCCCACAGCACAGACAGCCCACAGCTCACACAGCTCACAGCATAGACAGCCCACAGCTCACACAGCTCACAGCATAGACAACTCACAGCATAGACAGCCCACAGCACAGACATCTCACAGCACAGACAGCTCACAGCTCACACAGCTCACAGCATAGACAGCTCACCGCATAGACAGCTCACAGCACAGACAGCTCACAGCACAGACAGCCCACAGCATAGACAGCTCACAGCATAGACAGCTCACAGCTCACACAGCCCACAGCACAGACAGCTCACAGCATAGACAGCCCACAGCATAGACAGCTCACAGCACAGACAGCTCACAGCATAGACAGCCCACAGCTCACACAGCTCACAGCATAGACAGCTCACAGCATAGACAGCCCACAGCATAGACAGCCCACAGCTCACACAGCTCACAGCATGGACAGCCCACAGCTCACACAGCTCACAGCATAGACAGCTCACAGCATAGACAGCCCACAGCTCACAGCATAGACAGCTCACACAGCTCACAGCATAGACAGCCCACAGCACAGACAGCCCACAGCATAGACAGCTCACACAGCTCACAGCATAGACAGCTCACAGCAGAGACAGGTCACAGCATAGACAGCCCACAGCATAGACAGCTCACAGCACAGACAGCCCACAGCATAGACAGCTCACAGCATGGACAGCTCACAGCATAGACAGCTCACAGCACAGACAGCTCACAGCATAGACAGCCCACAGCTCACAAAGCTCACAGCATGGACAGCCAACAGCAGAGACAGCTCACAGCTCACACAGTTCACAGCACACACAGCCCACAGCATAGACAGCTCACACAGCCCACAGCACAGACAGCTCACAGCATAGACAGCTCACAGCACAGACTGCTCACAGCATAGACAGCTCACACAGCTCACAGAGCCCACAGCACAGACAGCTCACAGCTCACACAGCTCACAGCATAGACAGCCCACAGCATAGACTGCCCACAGCTCACACAGCTCACAGCATAGACAGCCCACAGCATAGACAGCCGACAGCCCACAGCATAGACAGCTCACACCGCTCACAGCATAGACAGCTCACAGCATAGACAGCTCACAGCTCACACAGCCCACAGCACAGACAGCCCACAGCATAGACAGCTCACACAGCCCACAGCACAGACAGCCCACAGCATAGACAGCTCACACAGCCCACAGCATAGACAGCTCACAACATAGACAGCCCACAGCACAGACAGCCCACAGCTCGCACAGCTCACAGCACACACAGCCCACAGCTCACACAGCTACCATAGCCCACAGCACAGACAGCTCACAGCATAGACAGCTCAAACAGCTCACAGCACAGACAGCTCACAGCATAGACAGCTCACACAGCTCACAGCATAGACAGCTCAAACAGCTCACAGCACAGACAGCTCACAGCATAGACAGCTCAACAGCTCACAGCATAGACAGCCCACAGCATAGACAGCCCACAGCCCATACAGCTCACAGCATAGACAGCTCACAGCTCACCGCATAGACAGCCCACAGCATAGACAGCCCACAGCTCACACAGCCCACAGCATAGACAGCTCACACCGCTCACAGCATGGACAGCTCACAGCATAGATAGCTCACAGCTCACACAGCCCACAGCATAGACAGCTCACAGCATAGACAGCTCACAGCATAGACAGCCCACAGCTAACACAGCTCACAGCATAGACAGCCCACAGCATAGACAGCCCACAGCTCACACAGCTCACAGCATAGACAGCCCACAGCACAGACAGCTCACAGGATAGACAGCCCACAGCATAGACAGCCCACAGCTCACAGCATAGACAGCTCACACAGCCCACAGCATAGACAGCTCACAGCTCACACAGCTCACAGCACAGACAGCTCACAGCATAGACAGCCCACAGCTCACACAGCATAGACAGCTCACACAGCCCACAGCATAGACAGTTCACAGCTCACACAGCCCACAGCATAGACAGCCCACACCACAGACAGCCCACAGCATAGACAGCTCACAGCATAGACAGCCCACAGCACAGACAGCCCACCGCATAGACAGCTCACAGCATAGACAGCCCACAGCACAGACAGCCCACAGCATAGACAGCTCACAGCATAGACAGCTCACAGCACAGACTGCCCACAGCTCACACAGCCCACAGCATAGACAGCCCACAGCTCACACAGCTCACAGCTCACACAGCCCACAGCATAGACAGCCCACAGCACACACAGCCCACAGCACAGACAGCTCACAGCATAGACAGCCCACAGCACAGACAGCTCACAGCATAGACAGCTCACAGCATAGAAATCCCACAGCTCACACAGCCCACAGCTCACACAGCCCACAGCATAGACAGTTCACAGCTCACACAGCCCACAGCATAGATAGCTCACAGCTCACACAGCCCACAGCTCACACAGCTCACAGCATAGACAGCTCACCGCATAGACAGCTCACAGCACAGACAGCTCACAGCACAGACAGCCCACAGCATAGACAGCTCACAGCTCACACAGCCCACAGCACAGACAGCTCACAGCATAGACAGCCCACAGCATAGACAGCTCACAGCACAGACAGCTCACAGCATAGACAGCCCACAGCTCGCACAGCTCACAGCATAGACAGCTCACAGCATAGACAGCTCACAGCATAGACAGCCCCCAGCATAGACAGCCCACAGCTCACACAGCTCACAGCATGGACAGCCCACAGCTCACACAGCTCACAGCATAGACAGCTCAAACAGCTCACAGCACAGACAGCTCACAGCATAGACAGCTCAAACAGCTCACAGCATAGACAGCCCACAGCATAGACAGCCCACAGCTCATACAGCTCACAGCATAGACAGCTCACAGCTCACCGCATAGACAGCCCACAGCATAGACAGCCCACAGCTCACACAGCCCACAGCATAGACAACTCACACCGCTCACAGCATGGACAGCTCACAGCATAGATAGCTCACAGCTCACACAGCCCACAGCATAGACAGCTCACAGCATAGACAGCCCACAGCATAGACAGCCCACAGCACAGACAGCCCACACCATAGACAGCTCACACCGCTCACAGCATAGACAGCTCACAGCATAGACAGCTCACACCGCTCACAGCTCACAGCATAGACAGCTCACACAGCCCACAGCATAGACAGCTCACAGCATAGACAGCCCACAGCATAGACAGCCCACAGCACAGACAGCCCACAGCATAGACAGCTCACACCGCTCACAGCATTGACAGCTCACAGCATACACAGCTCACAGCTCACACAGCCCACAGCATAGACAGCTCACAGCATAGACAGCCCACAGCACAGACAGCCCACAGCATAGACAGCTCACAGCTCACACAGCCCACAGCACAGACAGCACACAGCATAGACAGCCCACAGCATAGACAGCTCACAGCACAGACAGCTCACAGCATAGACAGCCCACAGCTCACACAGCTCACAGCATAGACAGCTCACAGCATAGACAGCCCACAGCATAGACAGCCCACAGCTCACACAGCTCACAGCATGGACAGCCCACTGCTCACACAGCTCACAGCATAGACAGCTCACAGCATAGACAGCCCACAGCTCACAGCATAGACAGCTCACACAGCTCACAGCATAGACAGCCCACAGCACAGACAGCCCACAGCATAGACAGCTCACACAGCTCACAGCATAGACAGCTCACAGCAGAGACAGGTCACAGCATAGACAGCCCACAGCATAGACAGCTCACAGCACAGACAGCCCACAGCATAGACAGCTCACAGCATGGACAGCTCACAGCATAGACAGCTCACAGCACAGACAGCTCACAGCATAGACAGCCCACAGCTCACAAAGCTCACAGCATGGACAGCCAACAGCAGAGACAGCTCACAGCTCACACAGTTCACAGCACACACAGCCCACAGCATAGACAGCTCACACAGCCCACAGCACAGACAGCTCACAGCATAGACAGCTCACAGCACAGACTGCTCACAGCATAGACAGCTCACACAGCTCACAGAGCCCACAGCACAGACAGCTCACAGCTCACACAGCTCACAGCATAGACAGCCCACAGCATAGACAGCCCACAGCTCACACAGCTCACAGCATAGACAGCCCACAGCATAGACAGCCGACAGCATAGACAGCTCACACCGCTCACAGCATAGACAGCTCACAGCATAGACAGCTCACAGCTCACACAGCCCACAGCACAGACAGCCCACAGCATAGACAGCTCACACAGCCCACAGCACAGACAGCCCACAGCATAGACAGCTCACACAGCCCACAGCATAGACAGCTCACAACATAGACAGCCCACAGCACAGACAGCCCACAGCTCGCACAGCTCACAGCACACACAGCCCACAGCTCACACAGCTACCATAGCCCACAGCACAGACAGCTCACAGCATAGACAGCTCAAACAGCTCACAGCACAGACAGCTCACAGCATAGACAGCTCACACAGCTCACAGCATAGACAGCTCAAACAGCTCACAGCACAGACAGCTCACAGCATAGACAGCTCAAACAGCTCACAGCATAGACAGCCCACAGCATAGACAGCCCACAGCTCATACAGCTCACAGCATAGACAGCTCACAGCTCACCGCATAGACAGCCCACAGCATAGACAGCCCACAGCTCACACAGCCCACAGCATAGACAGCTCACACCGCTCACAGCATGGACAGCTCACAGCATAGATAGCTCACAGCTCACACAGCCCACAGCATAGACAGCTCACAGCATAGACAGCCCACAGCAGAGACAGCTCACAGCATAGACAGCCCACAGCTCACACAGCTCACAGCATAGACAGCCCACAGCTCACACAGCCCACAGCTCACACAGCTCACAGCATGGACAGCCCACAGCATAGACAGCCCACAGCTCACACAGCTCACAGCACAGACAGCCCACAGCATAGACAGCCCACAGCACAGACAGCCCACAGCATAGACAGCTCACAGCATAGACAGCTCACAGCATAGACAGCCCACAGCTCACACAGCCCACAGCATAGACAGCTCACAGCATAGACAGCCCACAGCTCACACAGCCCACAGCATAGACAGCCCACAGCTCACACAGCCCACAGCATAGACAGCCCACAGCACAGACAGCCCACAGCTCACACAGCCCACAGCATAGACAGCCCACAGCATAGACAGCTTACAGCTCACACAGCCCACAGCATAGACATCACATAGCATAGACAGCTCACAGCATAGACTGCCCACAGCACAGACAGCCCACAGCATAGACAGCTCACAGCATAGACAGCTCACAGCATAGACAGCCCACAGCTCACACAGCTCACAGCATAGACAGCCCACAGCATAGACAGCGCACAGCTCACACAGCTCACAGCATAGACAGCCCACAGCACAGACAGCTCACAGGATAGACAGCCCACAGCATAGACAGCCCACAGCTCACAGCATAGACAGCTCACACAGCCCACAGCATAGACAGCTCACAGCTCACACAGCTCACAGCACAGACAGCTCACAGCATAGACAGCCCACAGCTCACACAGCATAGATAGCTCACACAGCCCACAGCATAGACAGTTCACAGCTCACACAGCCCACAGCATAGACAGCCCACACCACAGACAGCCCACAGCATAGACAGCTCACAGCATAGACAGCCCACAGCACAGACAGCCCACCGCATAGACAGCTCACAGCATAGACAGCCCACAGCACAGACAGCCCACAGCATAGACAGCTCACAGCATAGACAGCTCACAGCACAGACTGCCCACAGCTCACACAGCCCACAGCATAGACAGCCCACAGCTCACACAGCTCACAGCTCACACAGCCCACAGCATAGACAGCCCACAGCACAGACAGCTCACAGCATAGACAGCCCACAGCACAGACAGCTCACAGCATAGACAGCTCACAGCATAGACAGCCCACAGCTCACACAGCCCACAGCTCACACAGCCCACAGCATAGACAGTTCACAGCTCACACAGGCCACAGCATAGACAGCTCACAGCTCACACAGGCCACAGCTCACACAGCTCACAGCATAGACAGCTCACCGCATAGACAGCTCACAGCACAGACAGCTCACAGCACAGACAGCCCACAGCATAGACAGCTCACAGCTCACACAGCCCACAGCACAGACAGCTCACAGCATAGACAGCCCACAGCATAGACAGCTCACAGCACAGACAGCTCACAGCATAGACAGCCCACAGCTCGCACAGCTCACAGCATAGACAGCTCACAGCATAGACAGCTCACAGCATAGACAGCCCACAGCATAGACAGCCCACAGCTCACACAGCTCACAGCATGGACAGCCCACAGCTCACACAGCTCACAGCACAGACAGCTCACAGCATAGACAGCTCACACAGCTCACAGCATAGACAGCTCAAACAGCTCACAGCACAGACAGCTCACAGCATAGACAGCTCAAACAGCTCACAGCATAGACAGCCCACAGCATAGAGAGCCCACAGCTCATACAGCTCACCGCATAGACAGCCCACAGCATAGACAGCCCACAGCTCACACAGCCCACAGCATAGACAGCTCACACCGCTCACAGCATGGACAGCTCACAGCATAGATAGCTCACAGCTCACACAGCCCACAGCATTGACAGCTCACAGCATAGACAGCCCACAGCATAGACAGCCCACAGCACAGACAGCCCACAGCATAGACAGCTCACACCGCTCACAGCATGGACAGCTCACAGCATAGACAGCTCACAGCTCACACAGCCCACAGCATAGACAGCTCACAGCATAGACAGCCCACAGCACAGACAGCCCACAGCTCACACAGCTCACAGCATAGACAGCCCACAGCTCACACAGCTCACAGCATAGACAACTCACAGCATAGACAGCCCACAGCACAGACATCTCACAGCACAGACAGCTCACAGCTCACACAGCTCACAGCATAGACAGCTCACCGCATAGACAGCTCACAGCACAGACAGCTCACAGAACAGACAGCTCACAGCACAGACAGCCCACAGCATAGACAGCTCACAGCTCACACAGCCCACAGCACAGACAGCTCACAGCATAGACAACCCACAGCATAGACAGCTCACAGCACAGACAGCTCACAGCATAGACAGCCCACAGCTCACACAGCTCACAGCATAGACAGCCCACAGCTCACACAGCTCACAGTATAGACAGCTCACAGCATAGACAGCCCACAGCTCACAGCATAGACAGCTCACACAGCTCACAGCATAGACAACTCACAGCATAGACAGCCCACAGCACAGACATCTCACAGCACAGACAGCTCACAGCTCACACAGCTCACAGCATAGACAGCTCACCGCATAGACAGCTCACAGCACAGACAGCTCACAGCACAGACAGCCCACAGCATAGACAGCTCACAGCTCACACAGCCCACAGCACAGACAGCTCACAGCATAGACAGCCCACAGCTCACACAGCTCACAGCATGGACAGCCCACAGCTCACACAGCTCACAGTATAGACAGCTCACAGCATAGACAGCCCACAGCTCACAGCATAGACAGCTCACACAGCTCACAGCATAGACAACTCACAGCATAGACAGCCCACAGCACAGACATCTCACAGCACAGACAGCTCACAGCTCACACAGCTCACAGCATAGACAGCTCACCGCATAGACAGCTCACAGCACAGACAGCTCACAGCACAGACAGCCCACAGCATAGACAGCTCACAGCTCACACAGCCCACAGCACAGACAGCTCACAGCATAGACAGCTCACAGCACAGACAGCTCACAGCATAGACAGCCCACAGCTCACACAGCTCACAGCATGGACAGCCCACAGCTCACACAGCTCACAGCATAGACAGCTCACAGCATAGACAGCCCACAGCTCACAGCATAGACAGCTCACACAGCTCACAGCATAGACAGCTCACAGTATAGACAGCTCACAGCACAGACAGCCCACAGCTCACACAGCTCACAGCACAGACAGCCCACAGCTCACACAGCTCACAGCATGGACAGCCCACAGCTCACACAGCTCACAGCATAGACAGCCCACAGCATAGACAGCTCACACAGCCCACAGCACAGACAGCTCACAGCATAGACAGCTCACACAGCTCACAGCACAGATAGCACACAGCTCACACAGCTCACAGCATAGACAGCCCACAGCTGACAGCCCACAGCATAGACAGCTCACAGCACAGACAGCTCACAGCTCGCAGCCCACAGCATAGACAGTTCACAGCACAGACAGCACACAGCTCACAGCTCACACAGCTCACAGCATAGACAGCTCACAGCACACACAGCACACACAGACAGCTCACAGCTCACAGTATAGACAGCTCACAGCTCACACAGCCCACAGCATAGACAGCCCACAGCAAACGTAGGTCCCTTAGAGGATGAGACCGGGAAATTAATGGTGGGAAACATGGAGATGGCAAAAATGCTGAACAAATATTTTGTTTCAGTCTTTACGGTAGAGGACACTAAGAATATCCCAACACTGGACAAACAGGGGGCTCTAGTGCGGGAGGAGCTAAATACGATTAAAATCACTCAGGAATTGGTACTCAGTAAAATAATGGGACTCAAGGCGGATAAATCCCCTGGACCTGATGGCTTACATCCTAGGGTCTTGAGGGAAGTGGCAGAAGGAATTGTGGATGCTTTGGTAATAATTTTCCAAAACTCCCTGAACTCAGCAAAGGTCCCGGCAGATTGGAAAACTGCTAATGTAACACCCTTATTTAAAAAGGGTTGTAGGCAGAAGGCTGGAAATTATAGACCAGTTAGCCTAACATCTGTGGTGCGTAAAATTTTGGAGTCTATTATTAAGGAGACAGTAACGGAACATTTGGATAAACATAATTTAATAGGACAAAGTCAGCATGGCTTTATGAAGGGGAAGTCATGTCTGACAAATTTGCTCGAGTTCTTTGAGGACATAACGTACAGGGTGGATAAAGGGGAACCAGTGGATGTAGTGTATTTAGACTTCCAGAAGGCATTCGACAAGGTGCCACATAAAAGATTATTACTCAAGATAAAAAAATCACTGGATTGGGGGTAATATTCTGGCATGGGTGGAGGATTGGTTATCTAACAGGAAGCAGAGAGTTGGGATAAATGGTCCATTCTCGGACTGGCAACCAGTAGCCAGTGGTGTTCCGCAGGGGTCGGTGCTGGGTCCCCAACTCTTTACAATCTATATTAACGATTTGGAGGAGGGGACCGAGTGTAACATATCAAAGTTTGCAGATGATACAAAGATGGGAGGGAAAGTAGAGAGTGAGGAGGACATAAAAAACCTACAAGGGGATATAGACAGGCTGGGTGAGTGGGCAGAGATTTGGCAGATGCAATACAATATTGGAAAATGTGAGGTTATGCACTTTGGCTGGAAAAATCAGAGAGCAAGTTATTATCTTAATGGCGAGAAACTGGAAAGTACTGCAGTACAAAGGGATCTGGGGGTCTTGGTGCAAGAAAATCAAAAAGTTAGTATGCAGGTGCAGCAGGTGATCAAGAAAGCCAATGGAATGTTGGCTTTTATTGCTAGGGGGATAGAATATAAAAACAGGGAGGTATTGCTGCAGTTGTATAGGGTATTGGTGAGACCGCACCTGGAATACTGCATACAGTTTTGGTGTCCATACTTAAGAAAAGACATACTTGCTCTCGAGGCAGTACAAAGAAGGTTCACTCGGTTAATTCCGGGGATGAGGGGGTGAACATACGAGGAGAGGTTGAGTAGATTGGGACTCTACTCATTGGAGTTCAGAAGAATGAGAGGCGATCTTATTGAAACATATAAGATTGTGAAGGGGCTTGATCGGGTGGATGCGGTGAGGATGTTCCCAATGATGGGTGAAACTAGAACTAGGGGACATAATCTTAGAATAAGGGGCTGCTCTTTCAAAACTGAGATGAGGAGAAACTTTTTCACTCAGAGGGTAGTGGGTCTGTGGCATTTGCTACCCCAGGAAGCTGTGGAAGCTACTTCATTAAATAAATTTAAAACAGAAATAGACCGTTTCCTAGAAGTAAAGGGAATTAGGGGTTACGGGGAGCGGGCTGGAAATTGGACATGAGGCTGAGTTCGGATCGGTCAAGGCCCTGTGGGTGGCGGAGCGGGCCCAAGGGCTGAGTGGCCGGGTCCTGCTCCTACTTCTTGTGTTCTTTAGAGTTGAGGTTGGATCAGATCAGCCATGATCTCATTGAATGGCGGAGCAGGCTCGAGGGGCCGATTGGTCTACTCCTGCTCCTATTTCTTATGTTCTTATGTTCTCACAGCACAGACAGCTCACACAGCTCACAGCATAGACAGCTCTCACAGCACACAGCATAGACAGTTCACAGCTCACACAGCTCACAGCACAGACAGCTCACAGCTCACACAGCCCACAGCATAGACAGCCCACAGTATAGACAGCTCACACAGCTCACAGCTCACACAGCTCACAGCACAGACAGCCCACAGCATAGACAGCCCACAGCTCACAGCACACAGCATAGACAGCCCACAGCTCACAGCTCACAGCATAGACAGCCCACAGCTCACAGCTCACAGCATAGACAGCCCACAGCTCACAGCCCACAGCTCACACAGCCCACAGCATAGACAGCTCACAGCACAGACAGCCCACAGCTCACACAGCTCACAGCACAGACAGCCCACAGCACAGACAGCTCACAGCATAGACAGCCCACAGCATAGACAGCACACAGCATAGACAGCTCACAGCACAGAC
Organism: Squalus acanthias; assembly: GCA_030390025.1. Taxonomy (NCBI): domain Eukaryota; kingdom Metazoa; phylum Chordata; class Chondrichthyes; order Squaliformes; family Squalidae; genus Squalus; species Squalus acanthias. The sequence goes on along the minus strand of JASTWF010000127.1, from coordinate 349,553 downwards.
AGCCCACAGCTCACACAGCTCACAGCACAGACAGCTCACAGCACAGACAGCTCACAGCACACAGCATACACAGCTCACACTTCTCATAGTATAGACAGCTCACAGCTCATACAGCTCACAGCTCACACAGCTCACAGCACAGACAGCTCACAGCATAGACAGCCCACAGCTCACACAGCCCACAGCACAGACAGCTCAAAGCATAGACAGCCCACAGCACAGACAGCCCACAGCATAGACAGCTCACAGCTCACACAGCTCACAGCACAGACAGCTCACAGCATAGACAGCCCACAGCATTGTAAGGGATTCTGACCCTGCGTGTCTCGCAGCCTGTGAGATTCACGCGGCTCTGTGCAGCCTGTATGTCAGTGCGGGTTTAGGCCTTGTTGCCTGTTCTGGTCTCCAGCCAGTCTGGGAGCACTAGACACACCTGTGAGTGGTTCGAATCACTCGCCCTTACGGTTCTAGACACTGGACTTAGATGCGAGAGCAGTAATGGAGATGAAACTCATGTAGACTCGGTTGAATGGTACGAAATGGAAAATCTTTATTGCATGATATTTAAGATTACGAAATACATGTCATAAGCACAGATTAATGACAGTACAATCTTACAAGCAGTTATATAGCTGTTCCTAGGGAAACGAGGAACGAACGACACACCGTAAATAGGGGCACACATTACAAGTATCCTTAATACTTAAACCCTCCCCTATCAATATCTGTCCTAGCTAGATTCGTAGGATTTCGAGACTCATGCTCACCACTCGTGATAACTCGGAGAAATTCCGAATAGCTGATCGGATGTTTTTCACCGCAGCACCCACGTGTCGGTCAGGAGGTCTCCTGGTCCCACTTGTTTACTTGCTTCTGCTCCGGCTAGCAGGCTGGACCGTCTGCTGTGATGAAGATCTGTGTTGGTTGGTTTAACAGGTACTTTCCGAATACAGACCAGTCAATATCATCTTTGACGATCCGTTCTTGCAAGTTCAAAGAAGTCTTCCTGGCAAGGAAAACTTGGCTGTTCGACCTACAGGCACGGTCGGGATTTACTGACCGTGGCGATGAATATGGTCTTCCTCTCTTCTCATCTCATCTCATCTCATCTCATCTCATCTCGGGCCTTTGGTTCCGATGCCAGTTACCAACATAGGTCTTCGTTACGCGACACGAGGTAGATCCTGAACGGATCAGAAAGTTCAACAGTCTTTTTCAAAGAGGCACCAGGCAAGCAGGCACAAGACTACGAGTCAAAACACAGGAGCAGCCACGAGGTTACGAGTCGATCGGATAAGAGAATAAGAGAAAGATGGACGGTTGGAGCTTGTAATTATAGTACAAAATCTTCTGTTTCCCGCCCAACCTTAATGTCCTTTCTTTTGTTTGAGTTTGGCGCTCAAATGTCTTGTATGGGTGATCTCCGTTCTTAATGGGTTTCGGGGCTACTCGTAACTGTCTGAGTACCTGTTAATATTTCTCCCATTGTTAAATCGGTCGGTGTTCTCCCTGGAGGGGTTTTGGGGCTTCCAAGTGTTTTGTATAACTACCTGCTAACGGCTCTCTCATCGTAGAGTCGTTGGGATTTTACATATTAATGTCTTTGGATGGGCCCTTGATTACTCGGTACAATAGCTTTCATTCGTACCTGGGAGACCGATTTCAGTATTTATGTGTATACTGCAAACCCATAATGTCTCGTGTATTATCTTCACTGTGCTGAATCTTAATCGATCTTGCACAAATGTTTATTGGAACGCCATCTTGTCTGCCTGTCGAAAAGTCTAGAATGTTCTGTCATGAGGTGCGGCGGCCATTTTACAGGCTGCTTGTGTCCACTTTGAGAAACCTGACAGCATTCTGCTGAAATAAAAGCTGTTTGAACGAGACTCTGTGTTTTCTCCTTCTTAATAAAATCGCGATATATTGCGAATTCTACAGCACAGACAGCTCACAGCACAGACAGCCCACAGCATAGACAGCTCACAGCACACACAGCCCACAGCAGACAGCTCACAGCATAGACAGCTCACAGCTCACACAGCCCACAGCTCACACAGCTCACAGCATAGACAGCTCACACAGCTCACAGCAGAGTCAGCTCACAGCACACACAGCCCACAGCATAGACAGACCACAGTATAGACAGCTCACAGCACACAGCCCACAGCATAGACAGCTCACAGCTCACACAGCCCACAGCACAGACAGCTCACAGCACTCACAGCTCACACAGCCCACAGCTAACACAGCTCACAGCACAGACAGCCCACAGCAAAGACAGCTCACAGCTCACACAGCTCACAGCATAGACAGACCACAGCTCACACAGCCCACAGCACAGACAGCCCACAGCATAGACAGCTCACAGCTCACACAGCTCACACCATAGACAGCTCACAGCTCACACAGCTCACAGCATAGACAGCCCACAGCTCACACAGCTCACAGCACAGACAGCTCACAGCATAGACAGCCCACAGCTCACAAAGCTCACAGCATAGACAGCCCACAGCTCACACAGCCCACAGCTCACACAGCTCACAGCATAGACAGCTCACAGCATAGACAGCCCACAGCATAGACAGCCCACAGCTCACACAGCTCACAGCACAGACAGCCCACAGCATAGACAGCCCACAGCACAGACAGCCCACAGCACAGACAGCCCACAGCATAGACAGCTCACAGCATAGACAGCCCACAGCACACACAGCCCACAGCATAGACAGCTCACAGCATAGACAGCCCACAGCTCACACAGCCCACAGCATAGACAGCCCACAGCACACACAGCCCACAGCTCACACAGCCCACAGTACACACAGCCCACAGCTCACACAGCCCACAGCATAGACAGCCCACAGCATAGACAGCTCACAGCTCACACAGCCCACAGCATAGACATCACATAGCATAGACAGCTCACAGCATAGACTGCCCACAGCACAGACAGCCCACAGCATAGACAGCTCACAGCATAGACAGCCCACAGCTCACACAGCTCACAGCATAGACAGCCCACAGAATAGACAGCCCACAGCTCACACAGCTCACAGCATAGACAGCCCACAGCACAGACAGCTCACAGGATAGACAGCCCACACAGCCCACAGCATAGACAGCTCACAGCTCACACAGCTCACAGCACAGACAGCTCACAGCATAGACAGCCCACAGCTCACACAGCATAGACAGCTCACACAGCCCACAGCATAGACAGCTCACAGCTCACACAGCCCACAGCATAGACAGCCCACACCACAGACAGCCCACAGTATAGACAGCTCACAGCATAGACAGCCCACAGCACAGACAGCCCACAGCACAGACAGCCCACCGCACAGACAGCCCACAGCATAGACAGCTCACAGCATAGACAGCTCACAGCACAGACAGCCCACAGCTCACACAGCCCACAGCATAGACAGCCCACAGCTCACACAGCTCACAGCTCACACAGCCCACAGCATAGACAGCCCACAGCACACACAGCCCACAGCACAGACAGCTCACAGCATAGACAGCCCACAGCACAGACAGCTCACAGCATAGACAGCTCACAGCATAGACAGCCCACAGCTCACACAGCCCACAGCTCACACAGCCCACAGCATAGACAGTTCACAGCTCACACAGCCCACAGCATAGACAGCTCACAGCTCACACAGCCCACAGCTCACACAGCTCACAGCATAGACAGCTCACCGCATAGACAGCTCACAGCACAGACAGCTCACAGCACAGACAGCCCACAGCATAGACAGCTCACAGCTCACAGCACAGACAGCTCACAGCATAGACAGCCCACAGCTCGCACAGCTCACAGCATAGACAGCTGACAGCATAGACAGCTCACAGCATAGACAGCCCACAGCATAGACAGCTCACAGCATGGACAGCCCACAGCTCACACAGCTCACAGCACAGACAGCTCACAGCATAGACAGCTCACACAGCTCACAGCATAGACAGCTCAAACAGCTCACAGCACAGACAGCTCACAGCATAGACAGCTCAAACAGCTCACAGCTTAGACAGCCCACAGCATAGACAGCCCACAGCTCATACAGCTCACAGCATAGACAGCTCACAGCTCACCGCATAGACAGCCCACAGCATAGACAGCCCACAGCTCACACAGCCCACAGCATAGACAGCTCACACCGCTCACAGCATGGACAGCTCACAGCATAGATAGCTCACAGCTCACACAGCCCACAGCATAGACAGCTCACAGCATAGACAGCCCACAGCATAGACAGCCCACAGCAGAGACAGCCCACAGCATAGACAGCTCACACCGCTCACAGCATAGACAGCTCACAGCATAGACAGCTCACAGCTCACACAGCCCACAGCATAGACAGCTCACAGCATAGACAGCCCACAGCACAGACAGCCCACAGCTCACACAGCTCACAGCATAGACAGCCCACAGCTCACACAGCTCACAGCATAGACAACTCACAGCATAGACAGCCCACAGCACCGACATCTCACAGCACAGACAGCTCACAGCTCACACAGCTCACAGCATAGACAGCTCACCGCATAGACAGCTCACAGCACAGACAGCTCACAGCATAGACAGCCCACAGCTCACACAGCTCACAGCATGGACAGCCCACAGCTCACACAGCTCACAGCATAGACAGCTCACAGCATAGACAGCCCACAGCTCACAGCATAGACAGCTGACACAGCTCACAGCATAGACAGCTCACAGTATAGACAGCTCACAGCTCACACAGCCCACAGCATAGACAGCTCACAGCATAGACAGCCCACAGCATAGACAGCCACAGCACAGACAGCCCACAGCATAGACAGCTCACACCGCTCACAGCATAGACAGCTCACAGCTCACACAGCCCACAGCATAGACAGCTCACAGCACAGACAGCCCACAGCTCACACAGCTCACAGCATGGACAGCCCACAGCTCACACAGCTCACAGCATAGACAGCTCACACCGCTCACAGCATGGACAGCTCACAGCATAGACAGCTCACAGCTCACACAGCCCACAACATAGACAGCTCACAGCATAGACAGCCCACAGCATAGACAGCCCACAGCACAGACAGCCCACAGCATAGACAGCTCACACCGCTCACAGCATAGACAGCTCACAGCTCACACAGCCCACAGCATAGACAGCTCACAGCATAGACAGCCCACAGCACAGACAGACCACAGCTCACACAGATCACAGCATAGACAGCCCACAGCTCACACAGCTCACAGCATAGACAACTCACAGCATAGACAGCCCACAGCACAGACATCTCACAGCACAGACAGCTCACAGCTCACACAGCTCACAGCATAGACAGCTCACCGCATAGACAGCTCACAGCACAGACAGCTCACAGCACAGACAGCCCACAGCATAGACAGCTCACAGCATAGACAGCTCACAGCTCACACAGCCCACAGCACAGACAGATCACAGCATAGACAGCCCACAGCATAGACAGCTCACAGCACAGACAGCTCACAGCATAGACAGCCCACAGCTCACACAGCTCACAGCATAGACAGCTCACAGCATAGACAGCTCACAGCATAGACAGCCCATAGCATAGACAGCCCACAGCTCACACAGCTCACAGCATGGACAGCCCACAGCTCACACAGCTCACAGCATAGACAGCTCACAGCATAGACAGCCCACAGCTCACAGCATAGACAGCTCACACAGCTCACAGCATAGACAGCCCACAGCACAGACAGCCCACAGCATAGACAGCTCACACAGCTCACAGCATAGACAGCTCACAGCAGAGACAGCCCACAGCATAGACAGCCCACAGCATAGACAGCTCAAAGCATAGACAGCCCACAGCACAGAAAGCCCACAGCATAGACAGCTCACAGCTCACACAGCTCACAGCACAGACAGCTCACAGCATAGACAGCCCACAGCATAGACAGCTCACAGCACAGACAGCCCACAGCATAGACAGCTCACAGCACACACAGCCCACAGCATAGACAGCTCACAGCATAGACAGCTCACAGCATAGACAGCTCACAGCTCACACAGCCCACAGCTCACACAGCTCACAGCATAGACAGCTCACAGCTCACACAGCCCACAGCATAGACAGCCCACAGTATAGACAGCTCACAGCACACAGCCCACATCATAGACAGCTCACAGCTCACACAGCCCACAGCACAGACAGCTCACAGCTCACACAGCCCACAGCTCACACAGCTCACAGCACAGACAGCCGACAGCATAGACAGCTCACAGCTCACACAGCCCACAGCATAGACAGCCCACAGTATAGACAGCTCACAGCACACAGCCCACAGCATAGACAGCTCACAGCTCACACAGCCCACAGCACAGACAGCCCACAGCAAAGACAGCTCACAGCTCACACAGCTCACAGCATAGACAGCCCACAGCTCACACAGCCCACAGCACAGACAGCCCACAGCATAGACAGCTCACAGCTCACACAGCTCACAGCATAGACAGCTCACAGCTCACACAGCTCACAGCATAGACAGCCCACAGCTCACACAGCTCACAGCACAGACAGCTCACAGCATAGACAGCACACAGCTCACAGAAGAGACAGCCCACAGCTCACACAGCCCACAGCTCACACAGCTCACAGCAGAGACAGCTCACAGCTCACACAGCCCACAGCTCACACAGCTCACAGCACAGACAGCTCACAGCATAGACAGCTCACAGCATAGAGAGCCCACAGCTCACACAGCTCACAGCACAGACAGCCCACATCATAGACAGCCCACAGCACAGACAGCCCACAGCATAGACAGCTCACAGCATAGACAGCCCACAGCTCACACAGCCCACAGCACAGACAGCCCACAGCACACACAGCCCACAGCTCACACAGCCCACAGCATAGACAGCCCACAGCTCACACAGCCCACAGCATAGACAGCCCACAGCACAGACAGCCCACAGCTCACACAGCCCACAGCTCACACAGCCCACAGCATAGACAGCCCACAGCATAGACAGCTCACAGCTCACACAGCCCACAGCATAGACATCACATAGCATAGACAGCTCACAGCATAGACTGCCCACAGCACAGACAGCCCACAGCATAGACAGCTCACAGCATAGACAGCTCACAGCACAGACAGCCCACAGCTCACACAGCTCACAGCATAGACAGCCCACAGCATAGACAGCCCACAGCTCACACAGCTCACAGCATAGACACCCCACAGCACAGACAGCTCACAGGATAGACAGCCCACAGCATAGACAGCCCACACAGCCCACAGCTCACACAGCTCACAGCACAGACAGCTCTCAGGATAGACAGCCCACAGGATAGACAGCCCACAGCTCACACAGCCCACAGCACAGACAGCTCACAGCACAGACAGCTCACAGCATAGACAGCCCACAGCACAGACAGCTCACAGCATAGACAGCTCACAGGTCACACAGCCCAGACAGCCCACAGCTCACACAGCCCACAGCTCACACAGCTCACAGCATAGACAGCCCACAGCTCACACAGCCCACAGCATAGACAGCCCACAGCACACACAGCCCACAGCACAGACAGCCCACAACATAGACAGCTCACAGCATAGACAGCCCACAGCACAGACAGCTCACAGCATAGACAGCTCACAGCATAGACAGCCCACAGCTCACACAGCTCACAGCACAGACAGCTCACAGGATAGACAGCCCACAGCTCACACAGCCCACAGCATAGACAGCTCACAGCACAGACAGCTCACACAGCCCACAGCTCACACAGCTCACAGCACAGACAGCTCTCAGGATAGACAGCCCACAGGATAGACAGCCCACAGCTCACACAGCCCACACCACAGACAACTCACAGCACAGACAGCTCACAGCATAGACAGCCCACAGCACAGACAGCTCACAGCATAGACAGCTCACAGGTCACACAGCCCAGACAGCCCACAGCTCACACAGCCCACAGCTCACACAGCTCACAGCATAGACAGCCCACAGCTCACACAGCTCACAGCACAGACAGCTCACAGCATAGACAGCCCACAGCTCACACAGCTCACAGCATAGACAGCCCACAGCTCACACAGCCCACAGCTCACACAGCTCACAGCATAGACAGCTCACAGCTCACACAGCCCACAGCTCACACAGCTCACAGCACAGACAGCTCACAGCATAGACAGCTCACAGCATTGACAGCCCACAGCATAGACAGCCCACAGCTCACACAGCTCACAGCACAGACAGCCTACAGCATCGACAGCCCACAGCACAGACAGCCCACAGCATAGACAGCTCACAGCATAGACAGCTCACAGCATAGACAGCCCACAGCTCACACAGCCCACAGCAAAGACAGCTCACAGCTCACACAGCTCACAGTATAGACAGCTCACAGCATAGACAGCCCACAGCTCACACAGCCCACAGCATAGACAGCCCACAGCACACACAGCCCACAGCTCACACAGCCCACAGCATAGACAGCCCACAGCTCACACAGCCCACAGCATAGACAGCCCACAGCATAGACAGCTCACAGCTCACACAGCCCACAGCATAGACATCACATAGCATAGACAGCTCACAGCATAGACTGCCCACAGCACAGACAGCCCACAGCATAGACAGCTCACAGCATAGACAGCTCACAGCATAGACAGCCCACAGCTCACAGCATAGACAGCCCACAGCATAGACAGCCCACAGCTCACACAGCTCACAGCATAGACAGCCCACAGCACAGACAGCTCACAGGATAGACAGCCCACAGCATAGACAGCCCACACAGCCCACAGCTCACACAGCTCACAGCACAGACAGCTCTCAGGATAGACAGCCCACAGGATAGACAGCCCACAGCTCACACAGCCCACAGCACAGACAGCTCACAGCACAGACAGCTCACAGCATAAACAGCCCACAGCTCACACAGCTCACAGCACAGACAGCTCTCAGGATAGACAGCCCACAGGATAGACAGCCCACAGCTCACACAGCCCACACCACAGACAACTCACAGCACAGACAGCTCACAGCATAGACAGCCCACAGCACAGACAGCTCACAGCATAGACAGCTCACAGGTCACACAGCCCAGACAGCCCACAGCTCACACAGCCCACAGCTCACACAGCTCACAGCATAGACAGCCCACAGCTCACACAGCTCACAGCACAGACAGCTCACAGCATAGACAGCCCACAGCTCACACAGCTCACAGCATAGACAGCCCACAGCTCACACAGCCCACAGCTCACACAGCTCACAGCATAGACAGCTCACAGCTCACACAGCCCACAGCTCACACAGCTCACAGCACAGACAGCTCACAGCATAGACAGCTCACAGCATTGACAGCCCACAGCATAGACAGCCCACAGCTCACACAGCTCACAGCACAGACAGCCCACAGCACAGACAGCCCACAGCATAGACAGCTCACAGCATAGACAGCTCACAGCATAGACAGCCCACAGCTCACACAGCCCACAGCAAAGACAGCTCACAGCTCACACAGCTCACAGTATAGACAGCTCACAGCATAGACAGCCCACAGCTCACACAGCCCACAGCATAGACAGCCCACAGCACACACAGCCCACAGCTCACACAGCCCACAGCATAGACAGCCCACAGCTCACACAGCCCACAGCATAGACAGCCCACAGCATAGACAGCTCACAGCTCACACAGCCCACAGCATAGACATCACATAGCATAGACAGCTCACAGCATAGACTGCCCACAGCACAGACATCCCACAGCATAGACAGCTCACAGCATAGACAGCTCACAGCATAGACAGCCCACAGCTCACAGCATAGACAGCCCACAGCATAGACAGCCCACAGCTCACACAGCTCACAGCATAGACAGCCCACAGCACAGACAGCTCACAGGATAGACAGCCCACAGCATAGACAGCCCACACAGCCCACAGCTCACACAGCTCACAGCACAGACAGCTCTCAGGATAGACAGCCCACAGGATAGACAGCCCACAGCTCACACAGCCCACAGCACAGACAGCTCACAGCACAGACAGCTCACAGCATAAACAGCCCACAGCACAGACAGCTCACAGCATAGACAGCTCACAGGTCACACAGCACAGACAGCCCACAGCATAGACAGCTCACAGCATAGACAGCTCACAGCATAGACAGCCCACAGCTCACACAGCCCACAGCAAAGACAGCTCACAGCTCACACAGCTCACAGTATAGACAGCTCACAGCATAGACAGCCCACAGCTCACACAGCCCACAGCATAGACAGCCCACAGCACACACAGCCCACAGCTCACACAGCCCACAGCATAGACAGCCCACAGCTCACACAGCCCACAGCATAGACAGCCCACAGCATAGACAGCTCACAGCTCACACAGCCCACAGCATAGACATCACATAGCATAGACAGCTCACAGCATAGACTGCCCACAGCACAGACAGCCCACAGCATAGACAGCTCACAGCATAGACAGCTCACAGCATAGACAGCCCACAGCTCACAGCATAGACAGCCCACAGCATAGACAGCCCACAGCTCACACAGCTCACAGCATAGACAGCCCACAGCACAGACAGCTCACAGGATAGACAGCCCACAGCATAGACAGCCCACACAGCCCACAGCTCACACAGCTCACAGCACAGACAGCTCTCAGGATAGACAGCCCACAGGATAGACAGCCCACAGCTCACACAGCCCACAGCACAGACAGCTCACAGCACAGACAGCTCACAGCATAAACAGCCCACAGCTCACACAGCTCACAGCACAGACAGCTCTCAGGATAGACAGCCCACAGGATAGACAGCCCACAGCTCACACAGCCCACACCACAGACAACTCACAGCACAGACAGCTCACAGCATAGACAGCCCACAGCACAGACAGCTCACAGCATAGACAGCTCACAGGTCACACAGCCCAGACAGCCCACAGCTCACACAGCCCACAGCTCACACAGCTCACAGCATAGACAGCCCACAGCTCACACAGCTCACAGCACAGACAGCTCACAGCATAGACAGCCCACAGCTCACACAGCTCACAGCATAGACAGCCCACAGCTCACACAGCCCACAGCTCACACAGCTCACAGCATAGACAGCTCACAGCTCACACAGCCCACAGCTCACACAGCTCACAGCACAGACAGCTCACAGCATAGACAGCTCACAGCATTGACAGCCCACAGCATAGACAGCCCACAGCTCACACAGCTCACAGCACAGACAGCCCACAGCACAGACAGCCCACAGCATAGACAGCTCACAGCATAGACAGCTCACAGCATAGACAGCCCACAGCTCACACAGCCCACAGCAAAGACAGCTCACAGCTCACACAGCTCACAGTATAGACAGCTCACAGCATAGACAGCCCACAGCTCACACAGCCCACAGCATAGACAGCCCACAGCACACACAGCCCACAGCTCACACAGCCCACAGCATAGACAGCCCACAGCTCACACAGCCCACAGCATAGACAGCCCACAGCATAGACAGCTCACAGCTCACACAGCCCACAGCATAGACATCACATAGCATAGACAGCTCACAGCATAGACTGCCCACAGCACAGACATCCCACAGCATAGACAGCTCACAGCATAGACAGCTCACAGCATAGACAGCCCACAGCTCACAGCATAGACAGCCCACAGCATAGACAGCCCACAGCTCACACAGCTCACAGCATAGACAGCCCACAGCACAGACAGCTCACAGGATAGACAGCCCACAGCATAGACAGCCCACACAGCCCACAGCTCACACAGCTCACAGCACAGACAGCTCTCAGGATAGACAGCCCACAGGATAGACAGCCCACAGCTCACACAGCCCACAGCACAGACAGCTCACAGCACAGACAGCTCACAGCATAAACAGCCCACAGCACAGACAGCTCACAGCATAGACAGCTCACAGGTCACACAGCCCAGACAGCCCACAGCTCACACAGCCCACAGCTCACACAGCTCACAGCATAGACAGCCCACAGCTCACACAGCTCACAGCATAGACAGCTCACAGCATAGACAGCTCACAGCTCACACAGCTCACAGCATAGACAGCCCACAGCTCACACAGCCCACAGCTCACACAGCTCACAGCATAGACAGCTCACAGCTCACACAGCCCACAGCTCACACAGCTCACAGCACAGACAGCTCACAGCATAGACAGCTCACAGCATAGACAGCCCACAGCATAGACAGCCCACAGCTCACACAGCTCACAGCACAGACAGCCCACAGCATAGACAGCCCACAGCACAGACAGCCCACAGCATAGACAGCTCACAGCATAGACAGCCCACAGCTCACACAGCCCACAGCAAAGACAGCTCACAGCTCACACAGCTCACAGTATAGACAGCTCACAGCATAGACAGCCCACAGCTCACACAGCCCACAGCATAGTCAGCCCACAGCACACACAGCCCACAGCTCACATAGCCCACAGCATAGACAGCCCACAGCTCACACAGCCCACAGCATAGACAGCCCACAGCATAGACAGCTCACAGCTCACACAGCCCACAGCATGGACATCACATAGCATAGACAGCTCACAGCATAGACTGCCCACAGCACAGACAGCCCACAGCATAGACAGCTCACAGCATAGGCAGCTCACAGCATAGACAGCCCACAGCTCACACAGCTCACAGCATAGACAGCCCACAGCACAGACAGCTCACAGGATAGACAGCCCACAGCATAGACAGCCCACAGCTCACAGCATAGACAGCTCACACAGCCCACAGCATAGACAGCTCACAGCTCACACAGCTCACAGCACAGACAGCTCACAGCATAGACAGTCCACAGCTCACAGCATAGACAGCCCACAGCATAGACAGCCCACAGCTCACACAGCTCACAGCATAGACAGCCCACAGCACAGACAGCTCACAGGATAGACAGCCCACAGCATAGACAGCCCACACAGCCCACAGCTCACACAGCTCACAGCACAGACAGCTCTCAGGATAGACAGCCCACAGGATAGACAGCCCACAGCTCACACAGCCCACAGCACAGACAGCTCACAGCATAAACAGCCCACAGCACAGACAGCTCACAGCATAGACAGCTCACAGGTCACACAGCCCAGACAGCCCACAGCTCACACAGCCCACAGCTCACACAGCTCACAGCATAGACAGCCCACAGCTCACACAGCTCACAGCATAGACAGCTCACAGCTCACACAGCTCACAGCATAGACAGCCCACAGCTCACACAGCCCACAGCTCACACAGCTCACAGCATAGACAGCTCACAGCTCACACAGCCCACAGCTCACACAGCTCACAGCACAGACAGCTCACAGCATGGACAGCTCACAGCATAGACAGCCCACAGCATAGACAGCCCACAGCTCACACAGCTCACAGCACAGACAGCCCACAGCATAGACAGCCCACAGCACAGACAGCCCACAGCATAGACAGCTCACAGCATAGACAGCTCACAGCATAGACAGCCCACAGCTCACACAGCCCACAGCAAAGACAGCTCACAGCTCACACAGCTCACAGTATAGACAGCTCACAGCATAGACAGCCCACAGCTCACACAGCCCACAGCATAGACAGCCCACAGCACACACAGCCCACAGCTCACATAGCCCACAGCATAGACAGCCCACAGCTCACACAGCCCACAGCATGGACAGCCCACAGCATAGACAGCTCACAGCTCACACAGCCCACAGCATGGACATCACATAGCATAGACAGCTCACAGCATAGACTGCCCACAGCACAGACAGCCCACAGCATAGACAGCTCACAGCATAGGCAGCTCACAGCATAGACAGCCCACAGCTCACACAGCTCACAGCATAGACAGCCCACAGCACAGACAGCTCACAGGATAGACAGCCCACAGCATAGACAGCCCACAGCTCACAGCATAGACAGCTCACACAGCCCACAGCATAGACAGCTCACAGCTCACACAGCTCACAGCACAGACAGCTCACAGCATAGACAGTCCACAGCTCACACAGCATAGACAGCTCACACAGCCCACAGCATAGACAGCTCACAGCTCACACAGCCCACAGCATAGACAGCCCACACCACAGACAGCCCACAGCATAGACAGCTCACAGCATAGACAGCCCACAGCACAGACAGCCCACCGCATAGACAGCTCACAGCATAGACAGCCCACAGCACAGACAGCCCACAGCACAGACAGCTCACAGCATAGACAGCTCACAGCACAGACAGCCCACAGCTCACACAGCCCACAGCTCACACAGCCCACAGCATAGACAGCCCACAGCTCACACAGCTCACAGCTCACACAGCCCACAGCATAGACAGCCCACAGCACACACAGCCCACAGCACAGACAGCCCACAGCATAGACAGCTCACAGCATAGACAGCCCACAGCACAGACAGCTCACAGCATAGACAGCTCACAGCATAGACAGCCCACAGCTCACACAGCCCACAGCTCACACAGCCCACAGCATAGACAGTTCACAGCTCACACAGCCCACAGCATAGACAGCTCACAGCACAGACAGCTCACAGCTCACACAGCCCACAGCTCACACAGCTCACAGCACAGACAGCTCACAGGATAGTCAGCCCACAGCTCACACAGCCCACAGCATAGACAGCTCACAGCACAGACAGCTCACACAGCCCACAGCTCACACAGCCCAGAGCATAGACAGCCCACAGCTCACACAGCTCACAGCTCACACAGCCCACAGCATAGACAGCCCACAGCACACACAGCCCACAGCACAGACAGCCCACAGCATAGACAGCTCACAGCATAGACAGCCCACAGCACAGACAGCTCACAGCATAGACAGCTCACAGCATAGACAGCCCACAGCTCACACAGCCCACAGCATAGACAGTTCACAGCTCACACAGCCCACAGCATAGACAGCTCACAGCACAGACAGCTCACAGCTCACACAGCCCGCAGTTCACACAGCTCACAGCACAGACAGCTCACAGGATAGACAGCCCACAGCTCACACAGCCCACAGCACAGACAGCTCACAGCACAGACAGCTCACAGCATAGACAGCCCACAGCACAGACAGCTCACAGCATAGACAGCTCACAGGTCACACAGCCCAGACAGCCCACAGCTCACACAGCCCACAGCATAGACAGCTCACAGCATAGACAGCTCACAGCTCACACAGCCCACAGCATAGACAGTTCACAGCTCACACAGCTCACAGGATAGACAGCCCACAGCTCACACAGCCCACAGCGTAGACAGCTCACAGCACAGACAGCTCACAGCCCACAGCATAGACAGTTCACAGCACAGACAGCCCACAGCTCTCACAGCATAGACAGCTCACAGCTCACAGCATAGTCAGCTCACAGCCCACAGCATAGACAGCTCACAGCCCACAGCATAGACAGCTCACAGCTCACACAGCCCACAGATCAGACAGCCCACAGCACAGACAGCCCACAGCTCACACAGCCCACAGCTCACACAGCCCACAGCACAGACAGCTCACAGCTCACACAGCCCACAGCTCACACAGCTCACAGCATAGACAGCTCACAGCACAGACAGCTCACACAGCCCACAGCATAGACAGCCCACAGCACAGCACAGACAGCCCACAGCATAGACAGCTCACAGCATAGACAGCTCACACAGCCCACAGCATAGACAGCCCACAGCACAGACAGCCCACAGCATAGACAGCTCACAGCTGACACAGCCCACAGCATAGACAGCTCACAGCATAGACAGCCCACAGCATAGACAGCCCACGGCATAGACAGCTCACAGCACAGACAGCCCACAGCTCACACAGCCCAGAGCATAGACAGCCCACACAGCCCACAGCACAGACAGCCCACAGCTCACACAGCTCACAGCATAGACAGCTCACACAGCCCACAGCATAGACAGCCCACAGCTCACACAGCTCACAGCATAGACAGCCCACAGCTCACACAGCTCACAGCATAGACAGCTCACACAGCCCACAGCATACACAGCTCACAGCTCACACAGCCCACAGCATAGACAGCCCACAGCTCACACAGCTCACAGCATAGACAGCTCACAGCATAGACATCACATAGCATAGACAGCTCACAGCATAGACAGCCCACAGCTCACACAGCTCACAGCATAGACAGCACACAGCCCACAGCTCACACAGCTCACAGCATAGACAGCTCACACAGCCCACAGCTCACACAGCTCACAGCACAGACAGCTCACAGCATAGACAGCTCACAGCACAGACAGCTCACAGCATAGACAGCCCACAGCACAGACAGACAGACCACAGCATAGACAGCTCACAGCATAGACAGCTCACAGCATAGACAGCCCACAGCTCACACAGCTCATAGCATAGACAGCCCACAGCTCACACAGCCCACAGCATAGACAGCCCACAGCACACACAGCCAACAGCTCACACAGCCCACAGCATAGACAGCCCACAGCTCACACAGCCCACAGCATAGACAGCCCACAGCACACACAGCCCACAGCTCACACAGCCCACAGCATAGACAGCCCACAGCTCACACAGCCCACAGCACAGACAGCCCACAGCCCACAGCATAGACAGCCCACAGCACAGACAGTCCACAGCTCACACAGCCCACAGCACAGACAGCCCACAGAATAGACAGCTCACAGCTCACACAGCCCACAGCTCACACAGCCCACAGCATTGACAGCCCACAGCATAGACAGCTCACAGCTCACACAGCCCACAGCATTGACATCACATAGCATAGACAGCTCACAGCATAGACAGCTCACAGCTCACACAGCCCACAGCATAGACATCACATAGCATAGACAGCTCACAGCATAGACAGCTCACAGCTCACACAGCCCACAGCATAGACATCACATAGCATAGACTGCCCACAGCATAGACAGCTCACAGCATAGACAGCCCACAGCTCACACAGCTCACAGCATAGACAGCCCACAGCACAGACAGCTCACAGGATAGACAGCCCACAGGATAGACAGCCCACAGCTCACAGCATAGACAGCTCACACAGCCCACAGCATAGACAGCTCACAGCTCACACAGCTCACAGCACAGACAGC
Source organism: Squalus acanthias (assembly GCA_030390025.1). NCBI lineage: Eukaryota > Metazoa > Chordata > Chondrichthyes > Squaliformes > Squalidae > Squalus > Squalus acanthias. Next base: position 332,433 of record JASTWF010000127.1, on the reverse strand, counting down.
TCACAGCATAGACAGCCCAGAGCTCACACAGCATAGACAGCTCACACAGCCCACAGCATAGACAGCTCACAGCTCACACAGCCCACAGCATAGACAGCCCACACCACAGACAGCCCACAGCATAGACAGCTCACAGCATAGACAGCCCACAGCACAGACAGCCCACCGCATAGACAGCTCACAGCATAGACAGCCCACAGCACAGACAGCCCACAGCATAGACAGCTCACAGCATAGACAGCTCACAGCACAGACAGCCCACAGCTCACACAGCCCACAGCTCACACAGCCCACAGCATAGACAGCCCACAGCTCACACAGCTCACAGCTCACACAGCCCACAGCATAGACAGCCCACAGCACACATAGCCCACAGCACAGACAGCCCACAGCATAGACAGCTCACAGCATAGACAGCCCACAGCACAGACAGCTCACAGCATAGACAGCTCACAGCATAGACAGCCCACAGCTCACACAGCCCACAGCATAGACAGTTCACAGCTCACACAGCCCACAGCATAGACAGCTCACAGCACAGACAGCTCACAGCTCACACAGCCCGCAGCTCACACAGCTCACAGCACAGACAGCTCACAGGATAGACAGCCCACAGCTCACACAGCCCACAGCATAGACAGCTCACAGCACAGACAGCTCACACAGCCCACAGCTCACACAGCTCACAGCACAGACAGCTCACAGGATAGACAGCCCACAGCTCACACAGCCCACAGCACAGACAGCTCACAGCATAGACAGCCCACAGCACAGACAGCCCACAGCACAGACAGCTCACAGCATAGACAGCCCACAGCACAGACAGCTCACAGCATAGACAGCTCACAGGTCACACAGCCCAGACAGCCCACAGCTCACACAGCCCACAGCATAGACAGCTCACAGCATAGACAGCTCACAGCTCACACAGCCCACAGCATAGACAGTTCACAGCTCACACAGCTCACAGGATAGACAGCCCACAGCTCACACAGTCCACAGCACAGACAGCTCACAGCCCACAGCATAGACGGTTCACAGCATAGACAGCCCACAGCTCTCACAGCATAGACAGCTCACAGCTCACAGCATAGACAGCTCACAGCCCACAGCATAGACAGCTCACAGACCACAGCATAGACAGCTCACAGCTCACACAGCCCAGACAGCCCACAGCTCACACAGCCCACAGCATAAACAGCCCACAGCTCACACAGCTCACAGCATAGACAGCTCACAGCTCACACAGCTCACAGCATAGACAGCTCACAGCATAGACATCACATAGCATAGACAGCTCACAGCATAGACAGCCCACAGCTCACACAGCTCACAGCATAGACAGCACACAGCCCACAGCTCACACAGCTCACAGCATAGACAGCTCACACAGCCCACAGCTCACACAGCTCACAGCACAGACAGCTCACAGCATAGACAGCTCACAGCACAGACAGCTCACAGCATAGACAGCCCACAGCACAGACAGACAGACCACAGCATAGACAGCTCACAGCATAGACAGCTCACAGCATAGACAGCCCACAGCTCACACAGCTCATAGCATAGACAGCCCACAGCTCACACAGCCCACAGCATAGACAGCCCACAGCACACACAGCCCACAGCTCACACAGCCCACAGCATAGACAGCCCACAGCTCACACAGCCCACAGCATAGACAGCCCACAGCACACACAGCCCACAGCTCACACAGCCCACAGCATAGACAGCCCACAGCTCACACAGCCCACAGCACAGACAGCCCACAGCCCACAGCATAGACAGCCCACAGCACAGACAGTCCACAGCTCACACAGCCCACAGCACAGACAGCCCACAGAATAGACAGCTCACAGCTCACACAGCCCACAGCTCACACAGCCCACAGCATTGACAGCCCACAGCATAGACAGCTCACAGCTCACACAGCCCACAGCATTGACATCACATAGCATAGACAGCTCACAGCATAGACAGCTCACAGCTCACACAGCCCACAGCATAGACATCACATAGCATAGACAGCTCACAGCATAGACAGCTCACAGCTCACACAGCCCACAGCATAGACATCACATAGCATAGACTGCCCACAGCATAGACAGCTCACAGCATAGACAGCCCACAGCTCACACAGCTCACAGCATAGACAGCCCACAGCACAGACAGCTCACAGGATAGACAGCCCACAGGATAGACAGCCCACAGCTCACAGCATAGACAGCTCACACAGCCCACAGCATAGACAGCTCACAGCTCACACAGCTCACAGCACAGACAGCTCACAGCATAGACAGCCCAGAGCTCACACAGCATAGACAGCTCACACAGCCCACAGCATAGACAGCTCACAGCTCACACAGCCCACAGCATAGACAGCCCACACCACAGACAGCCCACAGCATAGACAGCTCACAGCATAGACAGCCCACAGCACAGACAGCCCACCGCATAGACAGCTCACAGCATAGACAGCCCACAGCACAGACAGCCCACAGCATAGACAGCTCACAGCATAGACAGCTCACAGCACAGACAGCCCACAGCTCACACAGCCCACAGCTCACACAGCCCACAGCATAGACAGCCCACAGCTCACACAGCTCACAGCTCACACAGCCCACAGCATAGACAGCCCACAGCACACATAGCCCACAGCACAGACAGCCCACAGCATAGACAGCTCACAGCATAGACAGCCCACAGCACAGACAGCTCACAGCATAGACAGCTCACAGCATAGACAGCCCACAGCTCACACAGCCCACAGCATAGACAGTTCACAGCTCACACAGCCCACAGCATAGACAGCTCACAGCACAGACAGCTCACAGCTCACACAGCCCGCAGCTCACACAGCTCACAGCACAGACAGCTCACAGGATAGACAGCCCACAGCTCACACAGCCCACAGCATAGACAGCTCACAGCATAGACAGCCCACAGCACAGACAGCTCACAGCATAGACAGCTCACAGGTCACACAGCCCAGACAGCCCACAGCTCACACAGCCCACAGCATAGACAGCTCACAGCATAGACAGCTCACAGCTCACACAGCCCACAGCATAGACAGTTCACAGCTCACACAGCTCACAGGATAGACAGCCCACAGCTCACACAGTCCACAGCACAGACAGCTCACAGCCCACAGCATAGACGGTTCACAGCATAGACAGCCCACAGCTCTCACAGCATAGACAGCTCACAGCTCACAGCATAGACAGCTCACAGCCCACAGCATAGACAGCTCACAGACCACAGCATAGACAGCTCACAGCTCACACAGCCCAGACAGCCCACAGCTCACACAGCCCACAGCATAAACAGCCCACAGCTCACACAGCTCACAGCATAGACAGCTCACAGCTCACACAGCTCACAGCATAGACAGCTCACAGCATAGACATCACATAGCATAGACAGCTCACAGCATAGACAGCCCACAGCTCACACAGCTCACAGCATAGACAGCACACAGCCCACAGCTCACACAGCTCACAGCATAGACAGCTCACACAGCCCACAGCTCACACAGCTCACAGCACAGACAGCTCACAGCATAGACAGCTCACAGCACAGACAGCTCACAGCATAGACAGCCCACAGCACAGACAGACAGACCACAGCATAGACAGCTCACAGCATAGACAGCTCACAGCATAGACAGCCCACAGCTCACACAGCTCATAGCATAGACAGCCCACAGCTCACACAGCCCACAGCATAGACAGCCCACAGCACACACAGCCCACAGCTCACACAGCCCACAGCATAGACAGCCCACAGCTCACACAGCCCACAGCATAGACAGCCCACAGCACACACAGCCCACAGCTCACACAGCCCACAGCATAGACAGCCCACAGCTCACACAGCCCACAGCACAGACAGCCCACAGCCCACAGCATAGACAGCCCACAGCACAGACAGTCCACAGCTCACACAGCCCACAGCACAGACAGCCCACAGAATAGACAGCTCACAGCTCACACAGCCCACAGCTCACACAGCCCACAGCATAGACAGCCCACAGCATAGACAGCTCACAGCTCACACAGCCCACAGCATTGACATCACATAGCATAGACAGCTCACAGCATAGACAGCTCACAGCTCACACAGCCCACAGCATAGACATCACATAGCATAGACAGCTCACAGCATAGACAGCTCACAGCTCACACAGCCCACAGCATAGACATCACATAGCATAGACAGCCCACAGCATAGACAGCTCACAGCATAGACAGCCCACAGCTCACACAGCTCACAGCATAGACAGCCCACAGCACAGACAGCTCACAGGATAGACAGCCCACAGGATAGACAGCCCACAGCTCACAGCATAGACAGCTCACACAGCCCACAGCATAGACAGCTCACAGCTCACACAGCTCACAGCACAGACAGCTCACAGCATAGACAGCCCAGAGCTCACACAGCATAGACAGCTCACACAGCCCACAGCATAGACAGCTCACAGCTCACACAGCCCACAGCATAGACAGCCCACACCACAGACAGCCCACAGCATAGACAGCTCACAGCATAGACAGCCCACAGCACAGACAGCCCACCGCATAGACAGCTCACAGCATAGACAGCCCACAGCACAGACAGCCCACAGCATAGACAGCTCACAGCATAGACAGCTCACAGCACAGACAGCCCACAGCTCACACAGCCCACAGCTCACACAGCCCACAGCATAGACAGCCCACAGCTCACACAGCTCACAGCTCACACAGCCCACAGCATAGACAGCCCACAGCACACATAGCCCACAGCACAGACAGCCCACAGCATAGACAGCTCACAGCATAGACAGCCCACAGCACAGACAGCTCACAGCATAGACAGCTCACAGCATAGACAGCCCACAGCTCACACAGCCCACAGCATAGACAGTTCACAGCTCACACAGCCCACAGCATAGACAGCTCACAGCACAGACAGCTCACAGCTCACACAGCCCGCAGCTCACACAGCTCACAGCACAGACAGCTCACAGGATAGACAGCCCACAGCTCACACAGCCCACAGCATAGACAGCTCACAGCACAGACAGCTCACACAGCCCACAGCTCACACAGCTCACAGCACAGACAGCTCACAGGATAGACAGCCCACAGCTCACACAGCCCACAGCACAGACAGCTCACAGCATAGACAGCCCACAGCACAGACAGCCCACAGCACAGACAGCTCACAGCATAGACAGCCCACAGCACAGACAGCTCACAGCATAGACAGCTCACAGGTCACACAGCCCAGACAGCCCACAGCTCACACAGCCCACAGCATAGACAGCTCACAGCATAGACAGCTCACAGCTCACACAGCCCACAGCATAGACAGTTCACAGCTCACACAGCTCACAGGATAGACAGCCCACAGCTCACACAGTCCACAGCACAGACAGCTCACAGCCCACAGCATAGACGGTTCACAGCATAGACAGCCCACAGCTCTCACAGCATAGACAGCTCACAGCTCACAGCATAGACAGCTCACAGCCCACAGCATAGACAGCTCACAGACCACAGCATAGACAGCTCACAGCTCACACAGCCCAGACAGCCCACAGCTCACACAGCCCACAGCATAAACAGCCCACAGCTCACACAGCCCACAGCACAGACAGCTCACAGCTCACACAGCCCACAGCTCACACAGCCCACAGCTCACACAGCTCACAGCATAGACAGCTCACAGCATAGACAGCTCACAGCACAGACAGCTCACACAGCCCACAGCATAGACAGCCCACAGCACAGCACAGCACAGACAGCCCACAGCATAGACAGCTCACAGCTCACAGCTCACACAACCCACAGCATAGACAGCTCACAGCATAGACAGCTCACAGCACAGACAGCCCACAGCATAGACAGCTCACAGCATAGACAGCCCACAGCTCACACAGCCCACAGCATAGACAGCTCACAGCATAGACAGCCCACAGCATAGACAGCCCACGGCATAGACAGCTCACAGCACAGACAGCCCATAGCTCACACAGCCCACAGCTCACAGCATAGACAGCTCACAGCTCACACAGCCCACAGCATAGACAGCCCACACAGCCCACAGCATAGACAGCCCACAGCTCACACAGCTCACAGCATAGACAGCTCACACAGCCCACAGCATAGACAGCCCACAGCTCACACAACTCACAGCATAGACAGCTCACAGCTCACACAGCCCACAGCATAGACAGCCCACAGCTCACACAGCTCACAGCATAGACAGCTCACAGCATAGACAGCTCACAGCTCACACAGCTCACAGCATAGACAGCTCACAGCTCACACAGCCCACAGCATAGACAGCTCACAGCATAGACAGCCCACAGCTCACACAGCTCACAGCATAGACAGCTCATAGCATAGACAGCCCACAGCTCACACAGCCCACAGCATAGACAGCTCCCAGTCCTCTCTCTCTCTCTCTGGCAGTCCCTCGGAACCCAGGATGACTTGTTTCCATATTAAAAATGAATTCCCAGGTGACTGATGAGTCCAATGTGGGACCTACAGTCTCTGTCACAGGTGGGGCAGACAGTGGTTGAAGGGGCGGGCGGGTGGGTGGGGTGCTTGGGTTGACGTGCGCGCCTTCCGCTGTTTGCGCTTGGCTTCTGCTTGCTCCCGGCGAAGAGACTCGAGGTGCTCGGCGCCTTCCCGGATGCTTCTGCTCCACTTTGTGCGGTCTTGGGCCAGGGATTCCCAGGTGTCAGTGGGGATGTTACACTTTTTCAAGGAGGCTTTGAGGGTGTCCTTGAAGCGTTTCCACTGCCCACCTGGGGCTCTCTTGCCGTGTCGGAGCTCCGAGTAGAGCGCTTGTTTTGGGAGTCTCGTATCGGGCATGCGGACAATGTGACCCGCCCATCGGAGCTGATCGAGCGGGGTCAAAGCTTCGATGCTGGGGATGTTGGCCTGAGCGAGAACACTGACGTTGGTGCGCCTATCCTGCCAATGGATTTGCAGGATCTTGCGGAGGCAGCATTGGTGGTACCTCTCCGGTGCTTTGAGGTTCCTGCTGTACATGGTCCATGTCTCTGAAGCATACAGAAGGGCGGGTATCACTGCTGCTCTGTAGACCATGAGCTTGGTGCTGGGTTTGAGGTCCTGGTCTTCAAACACTCTCTTCCTCAGGCGACCGAAGACTGCACTGGCACACTGAATGCGGTGTTGGACATCGTCATCGACGTCTGCCCTTGTTGACAGTAGGCTCCCGAGGTATGGAAAGTGGTCCACGTTGTCCAAGGCCTCGTCGTGTATTTTGATAATCGGGGGGCAGTACTGTGTGGCGGGGGCAGGTAGGTAGAGGACCTTTGTCTTACGGATGTTTAGTGTAAGGCCATGCTCTCGTACGCTTCGGTGAAGGTGTTGACGATGGTTTGGAGTTCGACCTCCGAGTGAGCGCAGACGCAAGCGTCGTCTGCATACTGTAATTTGACAACAGAGGATGGGACGACCTTGGATCTGGACTGGAGGCAACGGAGGTTGAACAGTTTCCCGTTTGTTCTGTAGATTAGCTCCACTCCAGTGGGGAGCTTACTGAGGGTGAGATGGAGCATTGCAGCCAGGAAGATCGAGAAGAGCGTTGGTGTGATAACACAGCCTTGCTTTACCCCGGTCCATACGTGAATTGGGTCTGTGGTGGATCCGTTGGTCAGGATCACGGCTTGCATGTCGTTGTGAAGCAGGCGGAGGATGGTGACAAACTTTTGAGGGCAGCCGAATTTGAGGAGGACACTCCATAATCCCTCATGGTTGATGGTGTCGAAGGCCTTTGTGAGGTCAAAGAAGGCCATGTACAGCGGTTGGTGCTGTTCCCTGCATTTCTCTTGTAGTTGACGCGTGGTGAAGATCATGTCCATTGTGCCCCTTAGTGGGCGGAATCCACATTGCGACTCTGGGAGGAGCTCTTCAGCCACTGGGAGAAGGCGATTGAGGAGGATTCTTGCGATGACTTTCCCTGTGGCAGACAGCAGGGAGACTCCTCTGTAATTACCGCAATCGGACTTGTCACCTTTCTTGAAGATGGTCACAATTACGGCATCTCTGAGATCCCCTGGCATGCTCTCCTCCTTCCAAATAAGAGAAATCAGTTAATGTATTTGCGCCAATAGTGCTTCTCCGCCATGTTTTAGCGCCTCGGCGGGGATTCCATCTGCTCCTGAGGCCTTGTTGTTCTTCAGTTGTCGGATGGCTTTTTCAACCTCATGCCGGGCTGGGGTTGTGCTGAGGTGGTGGCGGGTAGCATGCTGCGGGATGGAGTTGAGGACACTCGGATCGAAGACCGAGTCTTGGTTAAGGAGATCTTCGAAGTGCTCCTTCCAGTGGGCACTGACTGCCTCTCTGTCCTTGATGAGTACCTCTCCGTTCTTAGCCGACAGTGGGGTAGGACCTTGGGTGCTTGGGCCGTAGGCGGTCTTGACTGCGCTAAAGAATCCACGCACGTCGTGGTTGTCGGCTATCTGCTGGATCTCTTGCGCTTTCTCCACCCACCATCTGTTCTTTAGGTCGCGAGTTTTTTGTTGGACCTCGGCCTTCAGGCGTCTGTAGAGCTGCTTTCTGATCAGGAATGCCTTGCGCTTGCGGCTTATTAGCTCCTGGATCTCCTGGTCATTCTCGTCGAACCAGTCTTGGTGTTTCCTGGTCGAGTGACCGAGCGTCTCTTCACAGGTGCTGATTATGGAGGCCATGAGTGCAGACCAGGCGCTGTGGGCACTCTGTGTCTCTGAATCACTGGGAGTCGCAGGTTGTTTGTGAGGCACAGGCTGAATAGGGCTTTCTTAGCGGGGTCTTTGAGTGCTCCAGCGTTGATTTTCCTGCGGCATTGCTTCTGTTGCCGCCGCTGTTTTGGGGCTACGTTGATGGAGATGACAGAGCGGATTAGTCGGTGGTCTGTCCAGCAGTCGTCAGCTCCTGTCATGGCGCGGGTGATGCGGACGGCCTTGTGGTCCCTCACTCGGACGATGACGTAATCCAGCAGATGCCAGTGCTTGGAGCGAGGGTGCTGCCATGAAGCCTTGTACTTGTCTCTCTGCCGGAACAAGGTGCTGGTTATGACAAGGCCCTGTTCTGAGCATTTCGTCAGGAGGAGGGTACCGTTGGAGTTGGCTTTCCCTTCCCCCTCTCTGCCCATCACAGCTCCCCAGAGGTCAGTGTCCTTCCCAACTCTGGCATTGAAGTTGCCAAGGAGGATCAGCTTGTCGCCCGTTGGGACTCGGGACAGGGATTGTTCGAGGCGGGAGTAGAATTCCTCTTTGGTCTCGTCTGTGGCTTCCAGTGTTGGGGCGTACGCACTGATGACCGTAGCGCACTGGTTCCGGGCTAGGGTGAGCCGTAGAGTCATGAGGCGCTCGTTTATTCCACAAGGGGAGTCGTTGAGACGTTCAACGAGCTCATTCTTTACGGTGAAGCCTACCCCATGGAGGCGGCGTTCTTCTTCAGGTTTGCCTTTCCAGAAGAAGGTGTAACCACCGCCTTGCTCCTTGAGCTGGCCTTCCCCTGCCCGTCGGGTCTCGCTTAGGGCGATGATGTCTATGTCAAAACATCTGAGCTCCCGGGCAATGATAGCAGTACGGCATTCCGGTCTGTCGCTGTTGGGGTTGTCCATGAGGGTCCTGACGTTCCAGGTCCCGAACTTCATTTTAAAGGGTGGAAGATGCCGGTGCGTGAATTCTTTCAACGTGGGGTGGCCGTTGCACACCAGCTACCACACGGGCTTGATAGAGCAAGGTCTTGGTCCAATTGGATCCAAGACGATTGGAGACCAGGCTCTGCTACATCGGCCTAGCACACACACACACACATACTCCCACTGTCCTCCTCCCTCCTTACCGCAGGTCCTCTCTGCCTGGGTTTCATAGGCTGCAGTGTGGTCCTCCCGACCCCGCTGCTGGTCCATGCTGCGCCACTCCTGGGCCTCGATCTCGCCCCTGGGCCCCATCCCCACACAATCATACCTTTCAGCCAATATCCCAAACTCCTCCATCACCATCCCTGGGTATGTCCTGTCCCACAGGCAGGACAGACCCACCAGGGGTGGCGGCACAGTGGTATACAGTCGGGAAGGAGTGACCCTGGGTGTCCTCAACATTGATTTTGGACCCCATGACATCTCATGGCTTCAGGTCAAGCATGGGCAAGGAAACCTCCTGCTGATGAATCAGTACTCCTCCATGTTGAAATCCACTTGGAAGAAGCACTGAGAGTAGCAAGGACACAGAATGTACTCTGGGTGGGAGACTTCAATGTCCATCACCAAGAGTGGCTCGGTAGCACCACCACTGACCGAGCTGGCCGAGTCCTGAAGGACATAACTGCCAGTCTGGGCCTGCGGCAGGTGGTGAGAGAACCAACACGAGGGAAAAACCTACTTGACCTCGTCCTCACCAATCTACCTGTCGCAGATGCATCTGTCCATGACAGCATTGGTAGCAGTGACCACCGCACAGTCATTGTGGAGACGAAGTCCCGTCTTCACACTGAGGACACCCTCCATCGTGTTGTGTGGCACTATCACCGTGCTAAATGGGATAGATTCAGAACCGATTTAGCAGCTCAAAACTGGGCATCCATGAGGCGCTGTGGGCCATTAGCAGCAGCAGAATTGTATTCCACCACAATCTGTAACCTCATGGCCCAGCATATCCCTCACTCTACCATTACCACCAAGCCAGGGGACCAACCCTGGTTCAATAAGGAGTGTAGAAGAGCATGCCGGGAGCAGCACCAGGGAAAACGCTCCACTGGCTGGAGCCATACCTAGCACAAAGGAAGATTGTTGTGGTGGTTGAAGGTCAATCATCACAGCCCCAGGACATCGCTGCAGGAGTTCCTCAGGGCAGTGTCCTAGGCCCAACCATCTTCAGCTGCTTCATCAATGACCTTCCCTCCAACATAAGGTCAGAAATGGGGATGTTCACTGATGACTGCACAGTGTTCAGCGCCATTCACAACTCCTCCGATAATGATGCAGTCCATGCCTGCATGCAACAAGACCTGGATGATGTTCAGGCTTGTGCTGATAAGTGACAGGTAACATTCGCGCCACACAAGTGCCAGGCAATGACTATCTCCAACAAGCGAGAGTCTAACCACCGCCCCTTGACATTCAACGGCATTACCATCGCCGAATCCCCCACCATCAACATCTTGGGGGTCACCATTGACCAGAAACTTAACTGGACCAGCCACATAAATACTGTGGCTACAAGAGCAGGTCAGAGGCTGGGTATTCTGCAGCAAATGTCTCACCTCCTGACTCCCCAAAACCTTTCCACCATCTACAAGGCACAGGTAAGGAGTGTGATGGAATAATCTCCACTTGCCTGGATGAGTGCAGCTCCAACAACACTCAAGAAGCTCAACACCATCCAGGACAAAGCAGCCCACTTAATTGGCACCCCATCCACCACCTTAAACATTCACTCCCTCCACCACCGGCGTACCGTGGCTGCAGTGTGCACCATCTACAAGATGCACTGCAGCAACTCGCCAAGGCTTCTTCGGCAGCACCTCCCAAACCCGCGACCTCTACCACCTAGAAGGACAAGGGCAGCAGACGCATGGGAACACCACCACCTCCAAGTTCCCCTCCAAGTCACACACCATCCTGACTTAGAAATATATCGGCCGTTCCTTCATCGTCGCTGGGTCAAAATCCTGGAACTCCCTCCCTAACAGCACTGTGGGAGCACTTTCACCACACGGACTGCTGCAGTTCAAGAAGGCGGCTCACCACCACCTTCTCAAGGGCAACTAGGGATGGGCAATAAATTCTGGCCTTGCCAGTGACGCCCAGATCACATAAGCGAAAAATAAAATACCCTGCCCAGTGAGCTGTGTGAGCTGTATACCCTGCCCTGTGAGCAGTGTGAGATGTATACCCTGCCCTGTGAGCAGTGTGAGTTGTATACTCTGCCCTGTGAGCATTGTGAGCTGTATACCCTGCCCTGTGAGCAGTGTGAGCTGTATACCCTGCCCTGTGAGCAGTGTGAGCTGTATACTCTGCCCTGTGAGCAGTGTGAGCTGTATACTCTGCCCTGTGAGCAGTGTGAGCTGTATACCCTGCCCTGTGAGCAGTGTGAGCTGTATACTCTGCCCTGTGAGCAGTGTGAGCTGTATACTCTGCCCTGTGAGCAGTGTGAGCTGTATACTCTGCCCTGTGAGCAGTGTGAGCTGTATACTCTGCCCTGTGAGCAGTGTGAACTGTATACCCTGCCTTGTGAGCAGTGTGAGCTGTATCCTCTGTCCTGTGAGCAGTGTGAGCTGTATACTCTGCCCTGTGGGCAGTGTGAGCTGTATACCCTGCCCTGTAAGCAGTGTGAGCTGTATACCCTGCCCTGTGAGCTGTGTGAGCTGTCTGTGAGCAGTGTGAGCTGTATACTCTGCCCTGTGAGCAGTGTGAGCTGTATACCCTGCCCTGTGAGCTGTGTGAGCTGTCTGTGAGCAGTGTGAGCTGTATACTCTGCCCTGTGAGCAGTGTGAACTGTATACCCTGCCTTGTGAGCAGTGTGAGCTGTATACCCTGCCCTGTGAGCAGTGTGAGCTGTATACCCAGCCCTGTGAGCAGTGTGAGCTGTATACCTTGCCCTGTGAGCAGTGTGAGCTGTATACTCTGCCCTGTGAGCAGTGTGAGTTGTCTGTGAGCAGTGTGAGTTGTGTACCCTGCCCTGTGAGCAGTGTGAGCTGTCTGTGAGCAGTGTGAGCTGTATACTCTGCCCTGTGAGCAGTGTGAGCTGTATACTCTGCCCTGTGAGCAGTGTGAGCTGTATACCCTGCCCTTTGAGCAGTGTGAGCTGTATACTCTGTCCTGTGAGCAGTGTGAGCTGTATACTCTGCCCTGTGAGCAGTGTGAGCTGTATACCCTGCCCTGTGAGCAGTGTGAGCTGTATACTCTGCCCTGTAAGCAGTGTGAGCTGTATACTCTGCCCTGTGAGCAGGATGAGCTGTATACCCGGCCCTGTGAGCTGTGTGAGCTGTCTGTGAGCAGTGTGAGCTGTATACACTGCCCTGTGAGCAGTGTGAGCTGTATACCCTGCCCTGTGAGCAGTGTGAGCTGTATACCCTGCCCTGTGAGCAGTGTGAGCTGTATACTCTGCCCTGTGAGCAGTGTGAGCTGTATACTCTGCCCTGTGAGCAGTATGAGCTGTATACCCTGCCCTGTGAGCAGTGTGAGCTGTATACCCTGCCCTGTGAGCAGTGTGAGCTGTGTACTCTGCCCTGTCAGCAGTGTGAGCTGTATACCCTGCCCTGTGAGCAGTATGAGGTGTCTGTGAGCAGTGTGAGCTGTATTCCCTGCCCTGTGAGCAGTGTGAGCTGTATACCCTTCCCTGTGAGCAGTATGAGCTGTCTGTGAGCAGTATGAGCTGTATACCCTGCCCTGTGAGCAGTGTGAGCTGTATACTCTGCCCTGTGAGCAGTATGAGCTGTCTACCCTGCCCTGTGAGCAATGTGAGCTGTGTACTCTGCCCTGTGAGCAGTGTGAGCTGTATACCCTGCCCTGTGAGCAGTATGAGCTGTCTACCCTGCCCTGTGAGCAGTGTGAGCTGTATACTCTGCCCTGTGAGCAGTGTGAGCTGTCTCCTCTGCCATGTGAGCAGTGTGAGCTGTATACTCTGCCCTGTGAGCAGTGTGAGCTGTATACTCTGCCCTGTGAGCAGTGTGAGCTGTATACCCTGCCCTGTGAGCAGTATGAGCTGTCTACCCTGCCCTGTGAGCAGTGTGAGCTGTCTCCTCTGCCATGTGAGAAGTGTGAGCTGTATACTCTGCCCTGTGAGCAGTGTGAGCTGTATACTCTGCCATGTGAGCAGTGTGAGCTGTATACCCTGCCCTGTGAGCAGTGTGAGCTGTATACTCTGCCCTGTGAGCAGTGTGAGCTGTATACTCTGCCCTGTGAGCAGTGTGAGCTGTATACCCTGCCCTGTGAGCAGTGTGAGCTGTCTCCTCTGCCATGTGAGCAGTGTGAGCTGTATACTCTGCCCTGTGAGCAGTGTGAGCTGTATACTCTGCCATGTGAGCATTGTGAGCTGTATACCCTGCCCTGTGAGCAGTGTGAGCTGTATACTCTGCCCTGTGAGCAGTGTGAGCTGTATACTCTGCCCTGTGAGCAGTGTGAGCTGTATACCCTGCCCTGTGAGCAGTGTGAGCTGTATACTCTGCCCTGTGAGCAGTGTGAGCTGTATACTCTGCCCTGTGAGCAGTGTGAGCTGTATACTCTGCCCTGTGAGCAGTGTGAGCTGTATACTCTGCCCTGTGAGCAGTGTGAACTGTATACCCTGCCTTGTGAGCAGTGTGAGCTGTATCCTCTGTCCTGTGAGCAGTGTGAGCTGTATACTCTGCCCTGTGGGCAGTGTGAGCTGTATACCCTGCCCTGTAAGCAGTGTGAGCTGTATACCCTGCCCTGTGAGCTGTGTGAGCTGTCTGTGAGCAGTGTGAGCTGTATACTCTGCCCTGTGAGCAGTGTGAGCTGTATACCCTGCCCTGTGAGCAGTGTGAGCTGTATACCCAGCCCTGTGAGCAGTGTGAGCTGTATACCTTGCCCTGTGAGCAGTGTGAGCTGTATACTCTGCCCTGTGAGCAGTGTGAGTTGTCTGTGAGCAGTGTGAGTTGTGTACCCTGCCCTGTGAGCAGTGTGAGCTGTCTGTGAGCAGTGTGAGCTGTATACTCTGCCCTGTGAGCAGTGTGAGCTGTATACTCTGCCCTGTGAGCAGTGTGAGCTGTATACCCTGCCCTTTGAGCAGTGTGAGCTGTATACTCTGTCCTGTGAGCAGTGTGAGCTGTATACTCTGCCCTGTGAGCAGTGTGAGCTGTATACCCTGCCCTGTGAGCAGTGTGAGCTGTATACTCTGCCCTGTAAGCAGTGTGAGCTGTATACTCTGCCCTGTGAGCAGGATGAGCTGTATACCCGGCCCTGTGAGCTGTGTGAGCTGTCTGTGAGCAGTGTGAGCTGTATACACTGCCCTGTGAGCAGTGTGAGCTGTCTGTGAGCAGTGTGAGCTGTATACACTGCCCTGTGAGCAGTGTGAGCTGTATACCCTGCCCTGTGAGCAGTGTGAGCTGTATACCCTGCCCTGTGAGCAGTGTGAGCTGTATACTCTGCCCTGTGAGCAGTGTGAGCTGTATACTCTGCCCTGTGAGCAGTATGAGCTGTATACCCTGCCCTGTGAGCAGTGTGAGCTGTATACCCTGCCCTGTGAGCTGTGTGAGCTGTGTACTCTGCCCTGTCAGCAGTGTGAGCTGTATACCCTGCCCTGTGAGCAGTATGAGGTGTCTGTGAGCAGTGTGAGCTGTATTCCCTGCCCTGTGAGCAGTGTGAGCTGTATACCCTTCCCTGTGAGCAGTATGAGCTGTCTGTGAGCAGTATGAGCTGTATACCCTGCCCTGTGAGCAGTGTGAGCTGTATACTCTGCCCTGTGAGCAGTATGAGCTGTCTACCCTGCCCTGTGAGCAATGTGAGCTGTGTACTCTGCCCTGTGAGCAGTGTGAGCTGTATACCCTGCCCTGTGAGCAGTATGAGCTGTCTACCCTGCCCTGTGAGCAGTGTGAGCTGTATACTCTGCCCTGTGAGCAGTGTGAGCTGTCTCCTCTGCCATGTGAGCAGTGTGAGCTGTATACTCTGCCCTGTGAGCAGTGTGAGCTGTATACTCTGCCCTGTGAGCAGTGTGAGCTGTATACCCTGCCCTGTGAGCAGTATGAGCTGTCTACCCTGCCCTGTGAGCAGTGTGAGCTGTCTCCTCTGCCATGTGAGCAGTGTGAGCTGTATACTCTGCCCTGTGAGCAGTGTGAGCTGTATACTCTGCCATGTGAGCAGTGTGAGCTGTATACCCTGCCCTGTGAGCAGTGTGAGCTGTATACTCTGCCCTGTGAGCAGTGTGAGCTGTATACTCTGCCCTGTGAGCAGTGTGAGCTGTATACCCTGCCCTGTGAGCAGTATGAGCTGTCTACCCTGCCCTGTGAGCAGTGTGAGCTGTCTCCTCTGCCATGTGAGCAGTGTGAGCTGTATACTCTGCCCTGTGAGCAGTGTGAGCTGTATACTCTGCCATGTGAGCAGTGTGAGCTGTATACCCTGCCCTGTGAGCAGTGTGAGCTGTATACTCTGCCCTGTGAGCAGTGTGAGCTGTATACTCTGCCCTGTGAGCAGTGTGAGCTGTATACCCTGCCCTGTGAGCAGTATGAGCTGTCTACCCTGCCCTGTGAGCAGTGTGAGCTGTCTCCTCTGCCATGTGAGCAGTGTGAGCTGTATACTCTGCCCTGTGAGCAGTGTGAGCTGTATACTCTGCCATGTGAGCAGTGTGAGCTGTATACTCTGCCATGTGAGCAGTGTGAGCTGTATACCCTGCCCTGTGAGCAGTGTGAGCTGTATACTCTGCCCTGTGAGCAGTGTGAGCTGTATACCCTGCCCTGTGAGCAGTGTGAGCTGTATACTCTGCCCTGTGAGCAGTGTGAGCTGTATACCCTGCCCTGTGAGCAGTGTGAGCTGTATACCCTGCCCTGTGAGCTGTCTGTGAGCAGTGTGAGCTGTGTACTCTGCCCTGTCAGCTCTCCGCCCTGCCCCGCCCAGTAATGGCGGCGCTCGCTCCCAGCCTGCCCCGCGCGGGTGAAAGCGCCCTATGCCGGGGCTGGGGGCGCAGTGCGCATGCTCGGTGCGGGGAGGAGCGGAGAGACAGCGAGCGGAGAGAGAGAGCGGAGCCCGGGATAGAGAGAGAGCGGGGAGAGCGGAGCCGCCACACCGCACCGACTCGACCCGCACCACAGCACCGCCCGGGGCAGCAGGTAGGCAGCTCCCGGGGCCGAGGGAGGGGCGAGCGGGCGGGGGGAGCGGGCCGGGCCGGGCCGCCGCGCCGGTTTGAAAGTTTAATCCGCGGATTCGGCCGGAAGCCTGAGGCCTAACCCGGCGGGAGGGTCAAAGGGCGCTCAGTGGCCCGGATGGGTGGGAGTGGGTTGGCCAAACCTACAACAACTGACCATACACCAACAACTGACGGTCAGAGCCACCACCTGCAACAACAGCTGGTCATACACCAACAACTGACGGCTAGGGCAACTCCACCTGCAACAACAGCTGACCATACACCAACAACTGACGGTCAGAGCCACCACCTGCAACAACAGCTGGTCATACACCAACAACTGACGGCTAGGGCAACTCCACCTGCAACAACAGCTGGTCATACACCAACAACTGACGGCTAGGGCAACTCCACCTGCAACAACAGCTGACCATACACCAACAACTGACGGTCAGAGCCACCACCTGCAACAACAGCTGATCATACAACACCAACAACTGACGGTCAGAGCCACCACCTGCAACAACAGCTGATCATACACCAACAACTGATGGTAAGGGGCAACACGACCTGCAACAACAGCTGATCATACCACACCAACAACTGATGGCTGGGGGCAACACCAGCTGCAACAACAACTGATCATACAACAACAACTGACGACTAGGGGCAACACCAGCTGCAACAACAACTGATCATACAACAACAACTGACGACTAGGGGCAACACCACCTGCAACAACAACTGATCATACACCAACAACTGACGGCTAGGGGCAACACCACCTGCAACAACAACTGATCATACAACACCAACAACTGACGGCTAGGGGCAACGCCACCTGCAACAACAGCTGATCATACAACACCAACAACTGATGGTCAGGGGCAACACCACCTACAACAACAACTGACCATACACCAACAACTGACGACCAGGGGCCATTGTCTACAACAACAACTGACCATGCACCAACAACTAACAGGGGCAACACCACCTTCAACCACAGCTGATCATGCTACTCCAACAACTGACTGTCAGGGGGCAACACCACCTGCAACAACAACTAACCATACACTAACAACTGATGGTCAGGGCCACCACCTACAACAGCAACTGACCATACACCAGCAGCTGACGGTCAGGGGCCACCATCTACAACAACAGCTGTATAGTGTGAGGTGTGTGTGCTGTGAGCTGTATAGTGTGAGCTGTATATCCTGTGAGCTGTATATTGTGAGGAGTTTATGCTTTGAGCTGTATACTGTGCGCCGTCTTTCCTGTGCAGTGGCATTTGGTCTCCTCATCGAAATCCTTGCTGTAGATTGTGAATAGCTGAGGTCCCAGCACTGATCCTTGCGGTACCCCACTAGTTACAGCCAGCCACTGAGCCGCAGATGACAGCTGGTTTATTAAAATGACTCGCTCCCTTGCTGTGCACGGGTCCTGGTTGTTTCTCTTCCCCCGTTTCTCATTTCCCATCCTTACCGAAAGGCCCACTTACCTTCAGTCACAACACAGAACGGGATTCCCCGCCTGTCCCTTTTCGAGTATATTCTATATTCAGTCGCTCTGAATCTCAGTTACATTGAATTACACAGAATATATGGCACAGAAACAGGCCCAACCAGTCCAACCGTTTATGCTCCACTCGAGCTTCCTCCCGTCTTTCCTCATCTAAATCTATCAGCATCACCCTCTATTCCTTCTCCCTCATATGCTTGTCCAGCCTTCCCTTAAATGCATCGATACTATTTGCTTCAACCACTCCCTGTGGTAGCGAGTTCCACATTCTCACCACTCTCTGGGTAAAGAAGTTTCTTCTGAATTCCTTATTGGATTTCTTGGTGACTATCTTATATTGATGGCCCCTAGTTCTGGTTTCCCCACAGCAACAACAACTTGCATTTATATAGCGCTGTTAACGTAGTAAAACGTCCCATGGCACTTCACGGGAGCGATTATTAAACAAAATTTGACACCGAGCCACATAAGGAGATAGTAGTGCAGGTGAGCAAAGGCTTGGTCAAAGGGGTAGGTTTTAAGGAGCGTCTTAAAGGAGGAGAGATTTAGGGAGGGAATTAGTTGACTCAGTAATTAGGGAGGGAATTAGTTGACTCACAAATTACCTCACAGAGATGTCGGGGAACATAGGGTCTAATGAGAGGGAGGAATTGAATGAAATCAGTATTTGTAGGGAAGTGGTGTTCGGGAAATTGACGGGATTGAAGGCCGATAAATCCCCAGGGCCTGATAATCTACATCCTAGGGTACTTAAGGAAGTGGCCCTAGAAATAGTAGATGCATTGCTGGTCATCTTCCAAAATTCTATAGACTCTGGAACAGTTCCCATGGATTGTAGGGTAGCTAATGTAACCCCACTATTTAAAAAAGGTGGTAGAGAGAAAACGGGGAATTATAGACCGGTAAGCCTGACATCGGTAGTGGGGAAAATGCTAGAGTCCATTATAAAGGATGTAATAGCAGAGCACTTGGAAAACAGTGACAGGATCGGACAAAGTCAACATGGATTTACAAAAGGTAAATCATGCTTGACTAATCTACTGGAATTTTTTGAGGATGTAACTGGTAGAATAGATAAGGGAGAACCAGTGGATGTGGTGTATTTGGACTTTCAGAAGGCTTTCGATAAGGTCCCGCATAAGAGATTAGCGTGCAAAGTTAAAGCACATGGGATTGGGGGTAAGGTACTGACTTGGATCGAGAACTGGTTGGCAGACAGGAAGCAAAGAGTTGGAATAAATGGGTCTTTTTCCGAATGGCAGGCAGTGACTACTGGGGTACCGCAGGGATCGGTGCTAGGACCCCAGCTATTCACAATATATATTAATGATCTGGACGAGGGAACTAGATGTAATATCTCCAAGTTTGCAGATGACACAAAGCTGGGTGGGCGTGTGTGCTGTGAGGAGGATGCAGAGAAACTCCAGTATGATTTGGACAGGTTGGGTGATTGGGCAGATGCATGGCAGATGCAGTATAATGTGGATAAATGCGAGGTTATCCACTTTGGTGGCAAAAACAGGAAGACAGATTATTATCTGAACGGCAATAGATTGGGAGAAGGGGAAGTGCAACGAGACCTGGGTGTCCTTGTGCACCAGTCGCTGAAGGTAAGCATGCAGGTGCAGCAGGCGGTTAAGAAGGCAAATGGTATGTTGGCCTTCATAGTGAGAGGATTTGAGTACAGGAGCAAGGATGTCTTGCTGCAGTTGTACAGGGCCTTGGTGAGACCACACCTTGAGTATTGTGTGCAGTTTTGGTCGCCTTATCTGAGGAAGGATGTTTTTGCCATGGAGAGAGTGCAGCGAAAATTCACCAGACTGATACCTGGGATGGCAGGAATGATGTATGAAGAGAGATTGGGTCGATTAGGCTTATATTCGCGAGAGTTTAGAAGAATGAGAGGGGATTTCATTGAAACTTATAAAATTCTAACAGTACTAGACAGACTAGATGCAGGAAGGATGTTCCCGATGGCGGGTGAGTCCAGAACCAGGGGTCACAGTCTAAGGATAAGGGGTAAGCCATTTAGGACTGAGATGAGGAGGAATTTCTTCACCCAGAGAGTGGTGAACCTGTGGAATTCTCTACCACACAAGGCAGTTGAGGCCAATTCATTAAATATATTCAAGAAGGAGTTAGATATATTTCTTAAGGCTAAAGGGATCAAGGGATATGGGGAGAAAGCAGGGACAGGGTACTGAGTTTGGATGATCAGCCATGATCTCATTGAATGGCGGAGCAGGCTCGAGGGGCCGAATGGCCTACTCCTGCTCCTATCTTCTATGTTTCTATGAATTCCAGTGCTTAGGATCCAGGCAGCTGAAGGCACGGCCGCCAATGGTGGAGCGATGGAAATCGGGGATGCTCAAGAGGCCAGAATTGGAGGAGCGCAGCGATCTCGGAGGGTTGTAGGGCTGGAGGAGGTTACAGAGATAGGGAGGGGCGAGGGCCATGGAGGGATTTGAACACGAGGATGATTTTACAATTGAGGCGTTGCCGGACCGGGAGCCAATGTAGGTCAGAGAGCACAGGGGGTGATGGGTGAACGGGACTCGGTGCGAGTTAGGACACGGGCAGCCGAGTTTTGGATGACCTCAAGTTTACGTAGGGTGGAATGTGGGAGGCCAGCCAGGAGTGCGTTGGAATAGTCAAGTCTAGAGGTAACAAAGGCATGGATGAGGGTTTCAGCAGCGGATGAGCTGAGGCGGGGCGGAGACAGGCGATGTTACGGAGGTGGAAATAGGCGGTCTTTGTTATGCTGCGGATATGTGGTCGGAAGCTCATTTCAGGGTCAAATATGACACCAAGGTTGCGAACAGTGTGGTTCAGCCTCAGACAGATGATAGTGAGAGGGATGGAGTCAGTGGCTAGGGAACAGAGTTTGTGGCGGGCACCGAAAACAATGGCTTCGGTCTTCCCAATATTTAATTGGAGGAAATTTCAGCTCATCCAGAACTGTTTGTTGGACAAGCAGTCTGACAATTTGGAGACCGTGGAGGGGTCGAGACAGGTGGTGGTGAGGTAGAGCCGGGTGTCGTCAGCGTACACGTGGAAACTGACGCTGTGTTTTCGGATGATGTCGTCAAGGGGCAACATGTCGATGAGAAATAGGAAGGAGCCAAGGATAGATCCTTGGGGGACACCAGAGGTAACGATGAGGGAGCGGGAAGAGATGCCGTTGCCGGTGATTCTCTGGCTATGATTCGATAAATAAGAATGGAACCAAGCGATTGCAGTGGAACCACTCTCTCACTCTCTTTCTCTCTCTTTCTACCCTATTGAACCCTTTCATAATCTCAAAGACCTCGATCAGGTCACCCCTGAGCTTTTCTAGAGAAAAGAGCCACAGCCTGTTCATCCTTTGAACATAAGAACATAAGAAATAGGAGCAGGAGTCGGCCATTTGGCCCTTCGAGCCTGCTCCGCCATTCAACAAGATCATGGCTGATCTTCTACCTCATCTCCACCATCCCGCACTATCCCCATATCCCTTAATTCCCTTCGTTCCCAAAATTTTTCAACCTCTGTCTTGAATATACTCAATGACTGAGCCTCCACAGCCCTCTGGGGCAGAGAATTCCAAAGATTCACCACCCTCTGAGTGAAGAAATTCCTCCTCATCTCAGTCCTAAATGGCCAACCCCTTATCCTGTGACTGTGACCCCTGGTTCTAGACTCCCCAGCCAGGGGAAACATCCTCCCTGCATCTACCCTGTCAATCCCTGTAAGAATTTTGTATATTTCAGTGAGATCACCTCTCATTCTTCTAAACTCCAGAGAATATAGGCCTAGTCTACTCAATCTCTCCTCATAGGGCAATCCCCTCATCCCAGGAACCAGTCTAGTGAACCTTCGTTGCTCTCCCTCTATGGCAAGTATGTCTTTCCTTAGGTAAGGAGACCAGAACTGTTCACAGTACTCCAGGTGTGGCCTCACCAATGCTCTGTATAATTGTAGTAAGACTTCTTTACTCTTATACTCTAATCCCTTTGTAACAAAAGCTAACATACCATTTGCTTTCCTAATTGCTTGCTGTACCTGCATGTTAACTTTCAGTGATTCGTGTACAAGGACACCCAGGTCCCTCTGAGTGCAAACATTTCCCTGTCTCTCACCATTCAAAAAATATTCTGCTTCTTTGTTTTTCCTACCAAAGTGGATAACCTCACACTTCCCCACATTGTATTCCATTTGCCATGTTCTTGCCCACTCAGTCAACCTGTCTATATCTCTCTGCAGCCTCTTTGCATCCTCCTCACAGCTTCCTTTCCCACCTAACTTTGTATCATCAGCAAACTTGGATACGTTACACTCAGTCCCTTCATCTAAGTCATTGCTATAGATGGCTGAGTGGTGTAAGGCCGGCAGTTCTGGTGTGTGTTGGACCTGGAGTTGCTGTGGGCCCCTCAGGCGGCCTTCAGTGGCTGCTGGGGAGGGACTGATGGGGAGAAAGCAGGATCCGGGGTGGCAGCAATGGTGTCCCGGCCTACCCAGAGTGCCCCACGCACCTGAAAGCGCTATATCTCGACAGCGGGGCGCGCACTGCGCGTGCGGAATGGAGGGACCGCGGCGGCGGGGTGGGGTGGTGTGAGTGGAGGTTTCACCAGCGGACCAACCCGGATATCCGGCGGGCCAGGAGCAGGCCAGAAGTGTGGGCGCAGGGCTGGAGGAGAGCTTGAGGTGAGGCCACAGCAACAACAACTACTACACCTGATGATCAGGGGGCCAACCAAACCACACACAACAACAACAACTGACCGTTGGGGCAACAACAACTGACTGTGGGGGGCAACAACTACAACATCTGATGGTCAGGAGCAACTAAACCACACTCCACAACAACTGATGGTCAGGGTTCACAGCATTCAATGTCAGATTTATTGAGCATACAATAATTAAACACACACTTAACAGCAACACTTCCGACAGAACCTCGCGGATTTCAGCTGGTAATTTCTAAAGTATTACCAAGTAATTACGGCACAGAAAGAGGCCATTCGACCCCAACAGGTCCGTGCCGGTGTTTACGCTCCCTAACCTGCCAGCTCTCTGGTCTTTCTCAGGCAGGTTCCTTACCTTCTAACGACATGTCCTTGTACATGAGTCACTGAAAGTGAATGTGCAGGTGCAGCAAGCCATTAGGGAGGCAAATGGTATGCTGGCCTTCATTACAAGAGGATTTGAGTACAGGAGTAAAGAAGTCTTACTCCAATTATACAGGGCCTTGGTGAGACCACACCTGGAGTACTGTGAACAGTTTTGGTCTCCTTACCTAAGGAAGGATATACTTGCCATAGAGGGAGTGCAACGAAGGTTCACTAGATTGATCCCTGGGATGGCGGGACTGTCGTATGAGGAGAGATTGAGTAAACTAGGCCTGTATTCTCTTGAATTCAGAAGAATGAGAGGGGATCTCATTGAAGCATACAAAATTATTACAGGACTTGATAGGGTGGATGCTGGGAGAATGTTTCCCTTGGCTGGGGAGTCTAGAACCAGGGGCCACAGCCTCAGGATAAAGGGTAGGCCATTCAGGACTGAGATGAGAAGAAATTTCTTCACACAGAGGGTGGTGACTCTTTGGAATTCTCTACCCCAGAGGGCTGTGGAGGCTCAGTCATTGGGTATATTCAAAACAGAAGTCGATAGATTTCTGACTAGTAAGGGCATCAAGGGATATGGCGATAGGGCTGGTGAATGGAGTTGAGGCAGAAGATCAGCCATGATCTCATTGAATGGTGGAGCAGGCTCGAAGGGCCGAATGGCCTACACCTGCTCCTATTTCTTATGCTCTTATGTTCTAATGGATGAACGGAGTGAGATTTTCTCAGCCTGTATGTATTCGCAATTGTTCCCTTCTGCGGAACCTGTTGGCACCTAATTAACGCTCTCTGAAATGTCTTCTAATTCGGTTTATTGCCCAAACTGACCGTTGCCCCAGGTCAGTTTTGAATGCGACAGTTAAGTGGTCACAGGATCAGGATTGGACTTGCACTCCTCACTGAACAGGTGCAAGCTAAAGATTCCTATTAGCACAATATATCGACAAATCAACAGCAGTCCCAAGACGGTGAGGGGGAGACCTAATAGAGGTGTTCAAAAGCATGAGGGGCTTTGATAGAGCAAGTCAGGAGAAGCAGTTACCTCGGGCAAGCGGCTCGGTAACCAGAGGTCACAGCTTGAAAAGAATTGGCCAAAGAACCAGAGGGGAGATGAGGAGAAATTTCTTCACACGGAGGGATGTTCTGATCTGGGACGCTCGACCTGAAAGGACGGTGGAATCAGAATCCAGAGGAACTTTCAAAAGGCGATTGGATGTGTATGGAATCCTAGGGTGGTACTGCACAGAAGGAGGCCATTCGGCCCATCGAGTCTGCGCCGGCTCTTTCGAAGAGCGATCCAGTTAGTCCCACCCCCCCATAGCCCTGCAAATGAGTTCTCGACAAGTGGGGAAAGAGCAGGGGGGAGTGGGTCTAATCGGAGAGCTCTTTCAAAGAGCCGGCACAGGCACAACGGGCCGAATGGCCTCCTTTCTGTGGCGTAAGATTCTACGATCAGAGCTCAGGACCGTCTGATTAACCCTTTCCTCACAGACCCGGATTAATTGATTTCTTTTTTTTTCATTGGTTCCTGGGATGTGGGCGTCGCCGGCAAGCCCAGCATTTATTGCCCGTCCCAAACTGCCGTGGTGGTGGTGAGACGCCATTTCAGAGGGCAGTTAGCAGTCAACCACAGTGCTTGTGGGTCTGGAGGCACCTATCGGCCAGACCGGGCACGGGCGGTAGATTTCCTTCCCTGAAGGACGTTAGTGAACCAGATGGGTTTTTACGACAATCCAATGCTTTCACTTACCACTGTGCTACCGTACCCCGTGGCGGGATCCCTTCACTGATTCTATTTTCCCGGTTTGCAGGTGCGGCGAGACCGGAGATGGAGGGAGCGGGGCCGACGGCACCACCGGGAGCGGCGGTGAGGACCCCGAGGGCGAGCGGCAGCGGCAAGCCCCTTACCTGCCCGACCTGCGGCGACCACTTCATGCGGTCGCAGGCCCTGCAGCAGCACCGTCGCATCCACACGGGCCAGCGGGCGCTGCCCGAGATGAGCTTCACCCGCTCGGCGGCCCTGGGCTCCTTCCAGCTGTGCAACAACGGCGAGCGCTTCCTGCGCTGCGACGTCTGCGGGAAGGGCTTCACCGTGGCGGCACTGCTGGCCCGGCACCAGGAGACGCACACCGGGGCGGCGCCCCTCGCCTGCGGCCGCTGCGGCCAGACCTTCGCCCTGGCCGCCAACCACCGCAGCCACCGGCGGCGGCACTGCCACGCCCGCTCGCACCGCTGCGGCTCCTGCCACGCCCGCTTTGCCGACCAGGAGCAGCTGGAGCTCCACCGCCGGCGCCACGCCCTGCAGTTCTCCTTCGTGTGTCGGCTGTGCGGCCAAGGCTTCAGCCGCAGCCACTACCTGGACCGCCACGCCCGGCTGCACGAGGCTGGGCCGCCGGCGGTGGCGCCGTCGCCCGAGGGGACGGGACCGGCGGCGTCCGCCGCCGCCTCCTCCTCCTTTATCTGTCACCTCTGCGGCGACAGCTTCACCCGGTGGTGCAGCCTCCAGCAGCATCGGTGCGCGCCGCCAGAGCCCGCGGCCCAGGCGGGGCAGGAGGAGGAGCAACAACCGGCCCGCGGCCCCGACAAATAACCAGGCGCGCCCCCCGGCTGGCTCACCACCGCGACGGCAGGAGGACGTGGGAACTGGAGCCAAAAAACCCAACAGGACTGAGCTGAACCCCGGACAATCAGCCAGCGGCCGTTCGCGGGATTCGCATTTTATCAGCGAGAGACGGGACCAGACTCTTCGGGACCGTGAAGCCAAAACCGGGACCACCTGAGCTCATCCTGACTTTTGGGGGGGCGGGAGGGAGGCATCTGCTTTAAATATGCAAATCAGCCCCAGACTGAGGGGATGAGGAGATTTACTCTGTATCAAACCCGTGCTGTACCTGCCCTGGGAGAGTTTGATGGGACAGTGTAGAGGGAGCTTTACTCTGTATTTAACCCCGTGCTGTACCTGCCCTGGGAGTGTTTGATGGGACAGAGTAGAGGGAGCTTTACTCTGTATCTAACCCCATGCTGCAGCTGCCCTGGGAGTGTTTAATGGGACAGTGTAGAGGGAGCTTTACTCTGTATCTAACCCCGTGCTGTACCTGCCCTGGGAGTGTTTGATGGGACAGTGTTGAGGGAGCTTTACTCTGTATCTAACCCCGTGCTGTACCTGCCCTGGGAGTGTTTGATGGGACAGTGTGGAGGGAGCTTTACTCTGTATCTAACACCGCGCTGTACCTGCCCTGGGAGTGTTTGATGGGACAGTGTGGAGGAGCTTTACTCTGTATCTAACCCCGTGCTGTACCTGCCCTGGGAGAGTTTGATGGGACAGTGTAGAGGGAGCTTTACTCTGTATTTAACCCCGTGCTGTACCTGCCCTGGGAGTGTTTGATGGGACAGTGTAGAGGGAGCTTTACTCTGTATCTATCCCCATGCTGTACCTGCCCTGGGAGTGTTTGATGGGACAGTGTAGAGGGAGCTTTACTCTGTATCTAACCCATGCTGTACCTGCCCTGGGAGTGTTTGATGGGACAGTGTAGAGGGAGCTTTACTCTGTATCTAACCCGTGCTGTACCTGCCCTGGGAGTGTTTGATGGGACAGTGTAGAGGGAGCTTTACTCTGTATCTAACCCGTGCTGTACCTGCCCTGGGAGTGTTTGATGGGACAGTGG
Organism: Squalus acanthias; assembly: GCA_030390025.1. Lineage (NCBI taxonomy): Eukaryota > Metazoa > Chordata > Chondrichthyes > Squaliformes > Squalidae > Squalus > Squalus acanthias. Next base: position 305,323 of record JASTWF010000127.1, on the reverse strand, counting down.
AGAGGGAGCTTTACTCTGTATCTAACCCGTGCTGTACCTGCCCTGGGAGTGTTTGATGGGACAGTGTAGAGTGAGCTTTACTCTGTATCTAACCCGTGCTGTACCTGCCCTGGGAGTGTTTGATGGGACAGTGTAGAGGGAGCTTTACTCTGTATCTAACCCCGTGCTGTACCTGCCCCGGGAGTGTTTGATGTGACAGTGTAGAGGGAGCTTTACTCTGTATCAAACCCGTGCTGTACCTGCCCTGGGAGTGTTTGATGGGACAGTGTAGCGGGAGCTTTACTCTGTATCTAACCCCGTGCTGTACCTGCCCTGGGAGTGTTTGATGAGACAGTGTAGAGTGAGCTTTACTCTGTATCTAACCCGTGTTGTACCTGCCCTGGGTGTGTTTGATGGGACAGTGTTGAGGGAGCTTTACTCTGTATCTAACCCGTGCTGTTCCTGCCCTGGGAGTGTTTGATGGGACAGTGTTGAGGGAGCTTTACTCTGTATCTAACCCGTGCTGTACGTGCCCTGGGAGTGTTGGATGGGACAGTGTTGAGGGAGCTTTACTCTGTATCTAACCCGTGCTGTACCTGCCCTGGGAGCGTTTGATGGGACAGTGTAGAGGGAGCTTTACTCTATATCTAACCCGTGCTGTACCTGCCCTGGGAGTGTTTGATGGGACAGTGTTGAGGGAGCTTTACTCTGTATCTAACCCGTGCTGTACCTGCCCTGGGAGCGTTTGATGGGACAGTGTAGAGGGAGCTTTACTCTGTATCTAACCCCGTGCTGTACCTGCCCTGGGAGCGTTTGATGGGTCAGTGTAGAGGGAGCTTTACTCTGTATCTAACCCCGTGCTGTACCTGCCCTGGGAGTGTTTGATGGGACAGTGTAGAGGGAGCTTTACTCTGTATCAAACCCGTGCTGTACCTGCCCTGGGAGTGTTTGATGGGACAGTGTAGAGGGAGCTTTACTCTGTATCTAACCCCGTGCTGTACCTGCCCTGGGAGTGTTTGATGGGACACTGTAGAGGGAGCTTTACTCTGTATCTAACCCCGTGCTGTACCTGCCCTGGGAGTGCTGGATGGGACACTGTAGAGGGAGCTTTACTCTGTATCTAACCCCGTGCTGTACCTGCCCCGGGAGTGTTTGATGTGACAGTGTAGAGGGAGCTTTACTCTGTATCTAACCCGTGCTGTACCTGCCCTGGGAGTGTTTGATGGGACAGTGTAGCGGGAGCTTTACTCTGTATCTAACCCCGTGCTGTACCTGCCCTGGGAGTGTTTGATGAGACAGTGTAGAGTGAGCTTTACTCTGTATCTAACCCGTGCTGTACCTGCCCTGGGAGTGTTTGATGGGACAGTGTTGAGGGAGCTTTACTCTGTATCTAACCCGTGCTGTACCTGCCCTGGGAGTGTTTGATGGGACAGTGTTGAGGGAGCTTTACTCTGTATCTAACCCGTGCTGTACCTGCCCTGGGAGTGTTTGATGGGACAGTGTTGAGGGAGCTTTACTCTGTATCTAACCCGTGCTGTACCTGCCCTGGGAGTGTTTGATGGGACAGTGTAGAGGGAGCTTTACTCTGTATCTAACCCGTGCTGTACCTGCCCTGGGAGGGTTTGATGGGACAGTGTAGAGGGAGCTTTACTCTGTATCTAACCCCGTGCTGTACCTGCCCTGGGAGCGTTTGATGGGACAGTGTAGAGGGAGCTTTACTCTGTATCTAACCCCGTGCTGTACCTGCCCTGGGAGCGTTTGATGGGACAGTGTAGAGGGAGCTTTACTCTGTATCTAACCCCGTGCTGTACCTGCCCTGGGAGTGTTTGATGGGACAGTGTAGAGGGAGCTTTACTCTGTATCTAACCCCGTGCTGTACCTGCCCTGGGAGTGTTTGATGGGACAGTGTAGAGGGAGCTTTACTCTGTATCTAACCCCGTGCTGTACCTGCCCTGGGAGTGTTTGATGGGACAGTGTAGAGGGAGCTTTACTCTGTATCTAACCCCGTGCTGTACCTGCCCTGGGAGTGTTTGATGGGACACTGTAGAGGGAGCTTTACTCTGTATCTAACCCCGTGCTGTACCTGCCCTGGGAGTGTTTGATGGGACAGTGTAGAGGGAGCTTTACTCTGTATCTAACCCCGTGCTGTACCTGCCCTGGGAGTGTTTGATGGGACAGTGTAGAGGGAGCTTTACTCTGTATCTAACCCGTGCTGTACCTGCCCTGGGAGTGTTTGATGGGACAGTGTAGAGGGAGCTTTACTCTGTATCTAACCCGTGCTGTACCTGCCCTGGGAGTGTTTGATGGGACAGTGTTGAGGGAGCTTTACTCTGTATCTAACCCGTGCTGTACCTGCCCTGGGAGCGTTTGATGGGACAGTGTAGAGGGAGCTTTACTCTGTATCTAACCCGTGCTGTACCTGCCCTGGGAGAGTTTGATGGGACAGTGTAGAGGGAGCTTTACTCTGTATCTAACCCCGTGCTGTACCTGCCCTGGGAGTGTTTGATGGGACAGTGTAGAGGGAGCTTTACTCTGTATCTAACCCCGTGCTGTACCTGCCCTGGGAGTGTTTGATGGGACAGTGTAGAGGGAGCTTTACTCTGTATCTAACCCGTGCTGTACCTGCCCTGGGAGTGTTTGATGGGACAGTGTAGAGGGAGCTTTACTCTGTATCTAACCCCGTGCTGTACCTGCCCTGGGAGTGTTTGATGGGACAGTGTAGAGGGAGCTTTACTCTGTATCTAACCCCGTGCTGTACCTGCCCTGGGAGTGTTTGATGGGACACTGTAGAGGGAGCTTTACTCTGTATCTAACCCCGTGCTGTACCTGCCCTGGGAGTGTTTGATGGGACACTGTAGAGGGAGCTTTACTCTGTATCTAACCCCGTGCTGTACCTGCCCTGGGAGTGTTTGATGGGACACTGTAGAGGGAGCTTTACTCTGTATCTAACCCCGTGCTGTACCTGCCCTGGGAGTGTTTGATGGGACAGTGTAGAGGGAGCTTTACTCTGTATCTAACCCCGTGCTGTACCTGCCCTGGGAGTGTTTGATGGGACAGTGTAGAGGGAGCTTTACTCTGTATCTAACCCCGTGCTGTACCTGCCCTGGGAGTGTTTGATGGGACACTGTAGAGGGAGCTTTACTCTGTATCTAACCCCGTGCTGTACCTGCCCTGGGAGTGTTTGATGGGACACTGTAGAGGGAGCTTTACTCTGTATCTAACCCCGTGCTGTACCTGCCCTGGGAGTGTTTGATGGGACACTGTAGAGGGAGCTTTACTCTGTATCTAACCCCGTGCTGTACCTGCCCTGGGAGTGTTTGATGGGACAGTGTAGAGGGAGCTTTACTCTGTATCTAACCCGTGCTGTACCTGCCCTGGGAGTGTTTGATGGGACAGTGTAGAGGGAGCTTTACTCTGTATCTAACCCGTGCTGTACCTGCCCTGGGAGTGTTTGATGGGACAGTGTAGAGGGAGCTTTACTCTGTATCTAACCCCGTGCTGTACCTGCCCTGGGAGTGTTTGATGGGACAGTGTAGAGGGAGCTTTACTCTGTATCTAACCCGTGCTGTACCTGCCCTGGGAGTGTTTGATGGGACAGTGTAGAGGGAGCTTTACTCTGTATCTAACCCGTGCTGTACCTGCCCTGGGAGTGTTTGATGGGACAGTGTAGAGGGAGCTTTACTCTGTATCTAACCCCGTGCTGTACCTGCCTGGGAGTGTTTGATGGGACAGTGTAGAGGGAGCTTTACTCTGTATCTAACCCGTGCTGTACCGGTCCCTGGGAGTGTTTGATGGGACAGTGTAGAGGGAGCTTTACTCTGTATCTAACCCCGTGCTGTACCTGCCCTGGGAGTGTTTGATGGGACAGTGTAGAGGGAGCTTTACTCTGTATCTAACCCCGTGCTGTACCTGCCCTGGGAGTGTTTGATGGGACAGTGTAGAGGGAGCTTTACTCTGTATTTAACCCGTGCTGTACCTGCCCTGGGAGTGTTTGATGGGACAGTGTAGAGGGAGCTTTACTCTGTATCTAACCCCGTGCTGTACCTGCCCTGGGAGTGTTTGATGGGACAGTGTAGAGGGAGCTTTACTGTGTATCTAACCCGTGCTGTACCTGCCCTGGGAGTGTTTGATGGGACAGTGTAGAGGGAGCTTTACTCTGTATCTAACCCCGTGCTGTACCTGCCCTGGGAGTGTTTGATGGGACAGTGTAGAGGGAGCTTTACTCTGTATCTAACCCGTGCTGTACCTGCCCTGGGAGTGTTTGATGGGACAGTGTAGAGGGAGCTTTACTCTGTATCTAACCCCGTGCTGTACCTGCCCTGGGAGTGTTTGATGGGATAGTGTAGAGGGAGCTTTACTCTGTATCTAACCCGTGCTGTACCTGCCCTGGGAGTGTTTGATGGCACAGTGTAGAGGGAGCGTTACTCTGTATCTAACCCCGTGCTGTACCTGCCCTGGGAGTGTTTGATGGGACAGTGTAGAGGGAGCTTTACTCTGTATCTAACCCGTGCTGTACCTGCCCTGGGAGTGTTTGATGGGACAGTGTCAAGGGAGCTTTACTCTGTATCTAACCCGTGCTGTACCTGCCCTGGGAGTGTTTGATGGGATAGTGTAGAGGGAGCTTTACTCTGTATCTAACCCGTGCTGTACCTGCCCTGGGAGTGTTTGATGGGACAGTGTAGAGGGAGCTTTACTCTGTATCTAACCCTGTGCTGTACCTGCCATGGGAGTATTTGATGGGACAGTGTAGAGGGAGCTTTACTCTGTATCTAACCCGTGCTGTACCTGCCCTGGGAGTGTTTTATGGGACAGTGTAGAGGGAGCTTTACTCTGTATCTAACCCTGTGCTGTACCTGCCCTGGGAGTGTTTGATGGGACAGTGTAGAGGGAGCTTTACTCTGTATCTAACCCCGTGCTGTACCTGCCCTGGGAGTGTTTGATGGGACAGTGTAGAGGGAGCTTTACTCTGTATCTAACCCGTGCTGTACCTGCCCTGGGAGTGTTTGATGGGACAGTGTAGAGGGAGCTTTACTCTGTATCTAACCCGTGCTGTACCTGCCCTGGGAGTGTTTGATGGGACAGTGTAGAGGGAGCTTTACTCTGTATCTAACCCGTGCTGTACCTGCCCTGGGAGTGTTTGATGGGACAGTGTAGAGGGAGCTTTACTCTGTATCTAACCCGTGCTGTACCTGCCCTGGGAGTGTTTGATGGGACAGTGTAGAGGGAGCTTTACTCTGTATCTAACCCATGCTGTACCTGCCCTGGGAGTGTTTGATGGGACAGTGTAGAGGGAGCTTTACTCTGTATCTAACCCCGTGCTGTACCTGCCCTGGGAGTGTTTGATGGGACAGTGTAGAGGGAGCTTTACTCTGTATCTAACCCGTGCTGTACCTGCCCTGGGAGTGTTTGATGGGACAGTGTAGAGGGAGCTTTACTCTGTATCTAACCCCGTGCTGTACCTGCGCTGGGAGTGTTTGATGGGACAGTGCAGAGGGAGCTTTACTCTGTATCTAACCCCGTGCTGTACCTGCGCTGGGAGTGTTTGATGGGACAGTGTAGAGGGAGCTTTACACTGTATCTAACCCGTGCTGTACCTGCCCTGGGAGTGTTTGATGGGACAGTGTAGAGGGAGCTTTACTCTGTATCTAACCCCGTGCTGTACCTGCGCTGGGAGTGTTTGATGGGGCAGTGTAGAGGGAGCTTTACTCTGTATCTAACCCGTGCTGGACCTGTCCTGGGAGAGTTTGATGGGACAGTGTAGAGGGAGCTTTACTCTGTATCTAACCCCGTGCTGTACCTGCCCTGGGAGTGTTTGATGGGACAGTGTTACGCTCCCAGTTATGACATCACTGGCCTTGAATTTAAAATCACGCAAAAAATCATTGAAAATAAATGAAATTGTGCCCTTTTTCTCTTGTCATTTTCTCGCAATGAGCGGTGAGTTCTGGAAGGGAATTGGAGAAATACATGAAGGGGAAATTTGCAGGGCTGTGGGGAAAGAGCGGGGGAGCGGGTCTAATTGGAGAGCTCGACCAAAGAGCCGGCACAGGCACGATGGGCCGAATGGCCTCCTTCTGTGCTGTGAGATTCTATGGTACCATCCCCGGCCTGTGCGGACTGAGCTGATCTGACACGGTGTGTTACTGAGCCCCACACACAGAGCAGGAAAGGCCCAGGCTCCATCCCCGGCCTGTGCGGAGTGAGCTGATCTGACACGGTGTGTTACTGAGCCCCACACACAGAGCAGGAAAGGCCCAGGCTCCATCCCCGGCCTGTGCGGACTGAGCTGATCTGACACGGTGTGTTACTGAGCCCCACACACAGAGCAGGAAAGGCCCAGGCTCCATCCCCGGCCTGTGCTGAGTGAGCTGATCTGACACGGTGTGTTACTGAGCCCCACACACAGAGCAGGAAAGGCCCAGGCTCCATCCCCGGCCTGTGCGGACTGAGCTGATCTGACACGGTGTGTTACTGAGCCCCACACACAGAGCAGGAAAGGCCCAGGCTCCATCCCCGGCCTGTGCTGAGTGAGCTGATCTGACACGGTGTGTTACTGAGCCCCACACACAGAGCAGGAAAGGCCCAGGCTCCATCCCCGGCCTGTGCTGAGTGAGCTGATCTGACACGGTGTGTTACTGAGCCCCACACACAGAGCAGGAAAGGCCCAGGCTCCATCCCCGGCCTGTGCTGAGTGAGCTGATCTGACACGGTGTGTTACTGAGCCCCGCGCGCAGAGCAGGAAAGGCCCAGGCTCCATCCCCGGCCTGTGCTGAGTGAGCTGATCTGACACGGTGTGTTACTGAGCCCCACACACAGAGCAGGAAAGGCCCAGGCTCCATCCCCGGCCTGTGCTGAGTGAGCTGATCTGACACGGTGTGTTACTGAGCCCCACACACAGAGCAGGAAAGGCCCAGGCTCCATCCCCGGCCTGTGCTGAGTGAGCTGATCTGACACGGTGTGTTACTGAGCCCCGCGCGCAGAGCAGGAAAGGCCCAGGCTCCATCCCCGGCCTGTGCGGACTGAGCTGATCCCAGCTTGGATGGGCAGCAAGGGGGTTACAAAAATGGGCTCAGCCCCCTCTGGGGAAAATCAGTTCGGGGTTATGATCACTGCTCAGCTAGTACTGCTGCAGGGAGCGCCTGTCCGCGTGGTAGTGGGTGGGACGGCGAGGTGGCTGTGAGCGGGGACAGGATTGCTGCTCGGTTGCGCGGCGGCCTCCCACGGTTGAATGCCCTGCCGACACTCCCCGTCACACATGAAGCATGGGGCCACTTGCGTGAGGAGCTGGGGGGCGACCGATGCCCGTGGGGAGACCCTTGACCCCCCAGCGAGGGGTCAGCGCCCGTGAGGAGACCCTTGACCCCCAGCGAGGGGTCATGCCTGTGGGGTGACCCGTGACCCCCCAGCGAGGGGTCATGCCTGTGGGGTGACCCGTGACCCCCACAGCGAGGGGTCAGCGCCCGTGAGGTGACCCGTGACCCCCCCCAGCGAGGGGTGAGCGCCCGTGGGACGACCCCTGCCCCCCCCCCCCCCCAGCCAGGGTTCAGCGCCCATAGGGAGTCACATCCTCCCCAGCGAGGAGGGGTCAGCGCGCTCGTGGGGGGAGAGACCCAGAGTTTAATTGCAGGGCAATGTGCAGTTTTTTTATTCTGCAGCATCTGTCAGGGTAGGTGGACCACAGGAGGCTGGAAACTGGGCAGAGCAGAGAATCTCCTCCCCTCGCCCCCCTCAAGAAATCCAATAGGGAATTCAGGAGAAACTTCTTTACCCAGAGAGTGGAGAGAATGTGGAACTCGCTACCACAGGGAGTGGTTGAGGCAAATAGCAGAGATGCATTTAAGAGGAAGCTGGATAATCATATGAGGGAGAAAGGAATAGAAGAATAGCTTTCTGTTAACCAAAGGTATTAAGGGATATGGGCCAAAGGCGGGTATATGGAGTTAGGTCGCAGATCAACAAGGAGGGAAGCCATATTAGATTTAGTAATGAGTAATGAGCCAGATTTCCAATTAAATATTGGGAAAACCGAAGCCATTGTTTTCGGTCCCCGCCACAAACTCCGTTCCCGAGCCACTGACTCCATCCCTCTCCCTAACATCTGTCTGAGGCTGAACCACACTGTTCGCAACCTTGGTGTCATATTTGACCCTGAAATGAGCTTCCGACCACATATCCGCAGCATAACAAAGACCGCCTACTTCCACCTCCGTAACATCGCCCGTCTCCGCCCCTGCCTCAGCTCATCCACTGTTGAAAACCTCATCCCTGCCTTTGTTACCCCTCATCCCTGCCTTTGTTACCTCTAGACTTGACTATTCCAACGCTCTCCTGGCCGGCCTCCCACATTCCACCCTACGTAACTTGAGGTCATCCAAAACTCCTGCTGCCCCCGTGTCCTAACTCGCACCGAGTCCCATTCACCCATCACCCCCTGTGCTCGCTGACCTACACTGGCTCCCGGTCCGGCAACGCCTCGATTTCAAAATTCTCATCCTCCTGTTCAAATCCCTCCATGGCCCTCGCGGCCTCCCTATCTCTGTAATCTCCTCCAGCCCCTACAATTCTCATCCTCCTGTTCAAATCCCTCCATGGCCCTCACCCCTTCCTATCTCTGTAACCTCCTCCAGCTCCTACAATTCTCATCCTCCTGTTCAAATCCCTCCATGGCCCCTCGCCCCCTCCCTATCTCTGTAACCTCCTCCAGCCCCTACAATTCTCATCCTGCTGTTCAAATCCCTCCATGGCCCTCGCCCCCTCCCTATCTCTGTAACCTCCTCCAGCCCTACAATTCTCATCCTCCTGTTCAAATCCCTCCATGGCCCCTCGCCCCCTCCCTATCTCTGTAACCTCCTCCAGCCCTACAATTCTCATCCTCCTGTTCAAATCCCTCCATGGCCCTCGCCCCTTCCTATCTCTGTAATCTCCTTCAGCCCCACAGCCCCCTGAGATATCTGCGCTCCTCTAATTCTCATAGAGTCATAGAGTTATACAGCACGGATAGAGGCCCTTCGGCCCATCGTGTCCGCGCCGGCCATCAAGCCCTGTCTAATCTAATCCCATATTCCAGCATTTGGTCCGTAGCCTTGTATGCTATGGCATTTCAAGTGCTCATCCAAATGCTTCTTGAATGTTGTGAGGGTTCCTGCCTCCACAACCCTTTCAGGCAGTGAGTTCCAGACTCCAACCACCCTCTGGGTGAAAAAGTTCTTTCTCAAATCCCTTCTAAACCTCCCGCCCTTTACCTTGAATCTATGCCCCCTTGTTATAGACCCCTCTACTAAGGGAAAAAGCTCCTTAGTATCCATCCTATCTATGCCCCTCATAATTTTGTAACCTCAATCATGTCCCCCCTCAGCCCCCTCTGCTCCAAGGAAAACAAACCCAATCTGCCCAGTCTCTCTTCATAGCTGAAGCACTCCAGCCTGGGTAACATTCTGGTGAATCTCCTCTGCACCCTCTCCAAAGCTATCACATCCTTTCTGTAGTGTGGCGACCAGAACTGCACACAGTATTCCAGATGTGGCCTAACCAGTGTTTTATACAGCTCCATCATAACCTCCTTGCTCTTATATTCTGTGCCTCGGCTAATGAATGCAAGTATCCCATATGCCTTTTTTACCACCTTATCCACCTGTTCCGCCACCTTCAGGGATCTGTGTACTTGCACACCAAGATCCCTCTGACCCTCCGTCTTGCCTAGGGTCTTACCATTCATTGTGTATTCCCTTGCCTTGTTAGTCCCTCCAAAGTGCATCACCTCGCACTTTTCCGGATTAAATTCCATTTGCCACTGTTCCGCCCATCTGACCAACCCATCTATACCGTCCTGCAGACTGAGGCTACCCTCCTCGCTATTTACCACCCTACCAATTTTTGTATCATCCGCGAACTTACTGATCATACCTTTTACATTCATATCCAAGTTGTTATTGTAGACCACAAACAGCAAGGGACCCAGCACCGATCCCTGTGGTACCCCACTGCCCACAGGCTTCTAGTCACAAAAACAACCTTCGACCATCACCCTCTGCCTTCTGCCACTGAGCCAGTTTTGTATCCAATGTGCCAAGGCACCCTGGATTCCATGGGCTCTTACCTTCTTGACCAGTCTCCTGTGCGGGACTTTATCGAAGGCCTTACTGAAATCCATGTATACCACATCCACTGCGTTACCCTCATCCACACACCTAGTCACCCCCTCAAAAAATTCAATCAAATTAGTCAGACATGATCTTCCCTTGACAAAGCCATGTTGGCTAACCCTGATTAATCCTTGCCTCTCCAAATGGAGACTAATTTTGTCCCTCAGAATTTTTTCCAATAATTTTCCTACCACTGATGTTAGGCTCACTGGCCTGTAGTTCCCCGGTTTTTCCCTACTCCCTTTCTTGCATAATGGTACTACATTAGCGGTTCTCCAGTCCTCTGGCACATCCCCTGTGGCCAGAGAGGTTCTGAATATATGTGTTAGAGCCCCCGCAATCTCCTTCTTTGCCTCACGCAGCAGCCTGGGATACATTTCGTCCGGACCTGGGGATTTATCCATTTTTAGACCTGCTAAAACCGCCAATACCTCCTCCCTCTCGATGTTAAAATGTTCGAGTATATCACAGTCCCCCTGCCCTAATTTTATGTCTGCATCGTCCTTCTCCATAGTGAAAACAGATGCAAAAAATTCATTTAGAACCCCACCTACATCTTCCGGCTCCACACACAGATTGCCACTTTTGTCCCTAATGGGCCCTATTTTTTCCCTAGTTATTCTCTTACCCTTAATATACATATAAAACATCTTAGGATTTTCCTTTATTTTGCTCGCCAGTGTTATTTCATGGCCCCTCCTTGATCTCCTAATTTCTTTTTTGCCCTCTTGAAGATCCCTGATTATAATCGCTCAACCTTTGGTGGCCGTGCCTTCTGCTGACTAGGCCCTAAGCTCTGGAATTCCCTGCCTAAACCTCTCCGCCTCTCTACCTCTCTTTCCTCCTTTAAGACGCTCTGGAAAATCTACCTCTTTGACCAAGCTTTTGGTCACCTGCCCTAATTTCTCCTTATGTGGATCGGTGTCAAATTTTTTGTCTTAAAATACTCCTGTGCAGCGCCTTGGGACGTTTTACTACGTTAAAGGCACTATATAAATACAAGGTAACAACAGAAAACGCTGGAAAAACTCAGCAGGCCAGGCAGCATCCGTGGAGAGAGAAAGAGAGTTAACGTTTCAGGTCGATGACCTTTCATCAGAACTGGGAAGAGCCGGAAATCAAATAGATTTAAGGCCAGGGTAAAGCTGGGAAAAGGGGGAGGGGATAAAGGAACAAAGGGGGAGATGGAGAGACATTAAGAGACATTAAGAGATATGCAAGGCTAGAGGTGGTGTTAATGTGACAGATTAAGGCTGAATGAAGTGTGAAATCCACTGGCAGAATGAAGGACAGCTGCCAGCTTCTAGGAGAAAAAAAAAGGTGGGGGGGGACAAATAAAAGGGTGGATAAAATAAAATATAAATGTGATTGGAGCTGAGGTTATGATCTAAAATTGTTGAACTCGATATTGAGTCCAGAGGGCTGTAGCGTGCCTAAACGAAAGATGAGGTGCTGTTCCTCGAGCTTACGCTGAGCTTCCATTTTTAGACCTGCTAAAACCGCCAATACCTCCTCCCTCTCGATGTTAAAATGTTCGAGTATATCACAGTCCCCCTGCCCTAATTTTATGTCTGCATCGTCCTTCTCCATAGTGAAAACAGATGCAAAAAATTCATTTCGAACCCCACCTACATCTTCCGGCTCCACACACAGATTGGAAGGCTAAGCTCGAGGAACAGCACCTCATCTTTCGTTTAGGCACGCTACAGCCCTCTGGACTCAATATCGAGTTCAACAATTTTAGATCATAACCTCAGCTCCAATCACATTTATATTTTATTTTATCCACCCTTTTATTTGTCCCCCCCCACCTTTTTTTTTTCTCCTAGAAGCTGGCAGCTGTCCTTCATTCTGCCAGTGGATTTCACACTTCATTCAGCCTTAATCTGTCACATTAACACCACCTCTAGCCTTGCATATCTCTTAATGTCTCTTAATGTCTCTCCATCTCCCCCTTTGTTCCTTTATCCCCTCCCCCTTTTCCCAGCTTTACCCTGGCCTTAAATCTATTTGATTTCCGGCTCTTCCCAGTTCTGATGAAAGGTCATCGACCTGAAACGTTAACTCTCTTTCTCTCTCCACGGATGCTGCCTGGCCTGCTGAGTTTTTCCAGCGTTTTCTGTTGTTATTTCGGATTTCCAGCATCCGCAGTATTTTGCTATCATATAAATACAAGGTGCTGTTGTTGATTCAGTTAACCGCCTAACTCTGCGTGAACATTTATCCAATAGCGATCATAACATGATCGAGTTCAACGTAGCGATTGAAAGGGAGAAACGGGAAACAGCTACTAAGATTCTGGATTTGGGTAAGGCCGACTTCAACAGGATGAGGCAGAGACTGTCCACAGTAAACTGTGAGAAGTCGCACAACACCAGGTTATAGTCCAACAGCTTTATTTGAAATCACAAGCTTTCAGAGCGCTGCTCCTTTGTCAGGTGAAGTGAAGAGATGCATATAGGCACAGCATATATAGTCAGAGAACACTGCCAGATGATTACAGTTCATCTTTCTAGACGTAGAGTCATCCAGACTCGAGTCGTCGTTGGCTTGTTCTCTCTACACAGATGCGGCCGGACCTGCTGTGATTTCCAGCAAAAAAAGTTTTTTGTTTTCCATCCAGACCCCGGCATCTGCCACATTGACCCCTCGTGATCCCACCTCATTGTCTTTGACGTAATGTTTTCCTGACTGACTTGTTTGGACACCATCCACACCTTTGATTGCCGAGATTATCTCTCTGCCGAGGTGTGATAAAGGGCAGTTAGAAAGATTAACTGTAGTCACCTGGCAGTGTTCTCTGACTATATATGCTGTGCCTATATGCATCTCTTCACTTCACCTGACGAAGGAGCAGCGCTCCGAAAGCTTGTGATTTCAAATAAAGCTGTTGGACCTGGTGTTGTGCGACTTCTCACATTTGTCCACCCCAGTCCAACACCGGCATCTCCGCATCACAGTAAACTGGGCAAATCTGTTAATGGGATAAAACGACAGAAGATCAGTGGGAGATGTTTAAAATACAATTTAACGTGATACAGAACCAGCTTATACCCCTGAGGAGCAAAAAAAAAACAGCCATGGACAACCAAAGAGTTAAGGGACAGCATAAAACTGAAGGCAAGGGCACCACAAAACTAGCACAGATCCAGACGAATGGGAGAGGTACAAAGAACAGCAAAGGGTCACAAAACAGACAGAGCTACAACAAGGGGGTATGAAAAGAAACTTGCAAGCGATTTCAAAATCAACACAAAGAATTTTCGCAGTTACATTAGGAAAAAGAAGATGGTCAGGAGCAGGCGGTGAAGAAGGCAAATGGTATGGTGACCTTCATAGCGAGAGGGTTCGAGTATAGGAACAGGGATGTCCTGCTGCAGTTGTACAGGGCCTTGGTGAGACCACACCTTGAGTACTGTGTGCAGTTTTGGTCGCCTTATCTGAGGAAGGATGTTCTTGCCATGGAAGGAGTTCAGCGAAGATTCACAAAGCTGATACCTGGGATGGCAGGAATGACATATGAGGAGAGATTGGGTCGATTGGGCTTATACTCGCTGGAGTATAGAAGAATGAGAGGGGATCTCATCGAAACATATAAAATTCTGACAGGTCTGGACAAACTAGATGCAGGAAGAATGTTCCCGATGGTCGGAGAGTCCAGAACCAGGGGTCATAATCTAAGGATAAGGGGTAAGCCATTTAGGACAGAAATGAGGAAGAATTTCTTCACCCAGAGAGTGGTGAACCTGTGGAATTCTCTACCACAGAAGGTAGTTGAGGCCAAGTCATTAAATATATTCAAGAATGAGTTAGATATATTTCTTAAAGCTAAAGGTATCAAGGGCAACACGGTGGCATAGTGGTTAGCACTGGTGCCTCACAGCGCCAGAGACCCGGGTTCGAATCTGACCTCGGGTGACTGTCTGTGTGGAGTTTGCACATTCTCCCCGTGTCTGCGTGGGTTTCCTCCGGGTGCTCCGGTTTCCTCCCACAGTCCAAAAATGTGTGGGTTAGGTTGATTTGGCTATGATAAATTGACCCTTAGTGTTAGGGGGGGATTAAATATGTGGGGTTACAGGGATAGGATGGGAGATGTTAGGGGGAATTAAATACGTGGGGTTACGGGGATAGGGTGGGATATGTGTCGGTGCAGGCTCGATGGGGATTCTGTGTGGGAAAGCAGGGACAGGGTACTGGATTTGGATGATCAGCCATGATCGTATTGAATGGCGGAGCAGGCTCGACGGGCCGAATGGCCTACTCCTGCTCCTAGATTCTATGTTTCTATGTTTCTATGTTTCTATGTAAGGGATATGGGGCGAAGGCAGGTACAGGATACTGAGTTTGGATGATCAGCCATGATCTCATCGAATGGCGGAGCAGGCTCGAGGGGCCGAATGGCCTACTCCTGCTCCTATCTTCTATGTTTCTATGTTTAATGTTGGCCCCTTATAAACTGAAAGTGGTGATGTTGTCAATGACAATGGGGAAATAGCGGACATGTTGAGTACTAAGAGGATAGCACGCCGGAAATCCCAAGGAAGCTAATATTGAATCGGAGACAGGGACTCAATCAAATTAACAAAAGTAAAATAACAGTAATGAAGAAAATAATGGGACTGAAGACTGACAAATCCCCTGGGCCAGATGGTTTCCATGCCAGGGTTTTAAAGGAAGTAGGTGAGCACATTGCAGATGCCCTAACTATAATCTTCCAAAGTTCTCTCGATTCAGGAACCGTTCCTTTAGATTGGAAAATTGCGCATCTCACTCCGCTTTTTAAGAATGGCGAGAGAGGGAAACCAGGGAATTATAGACCAGTTAGCCTAACATCTGTTGTGGGGAAATTGCTAGAGTCTATAATTAAGGACAGGGTGACTGAACACCTCAAATTTTCAGTTGATCAGAGAGAGCCGGCATGGATTCGTGAAAGGTAGGTCATGCCTGACAAACCTGATTGAATTTTTTGAGGAGGTGACTAAAGTAGTGGACAGAGGAATGTCTATGGATGTTATTTATATGGACTTCCAGAAGGCATTTGATAAAGTCCCACATAAGAGACTTCTCTAAGGTAGAAGCCCACGGAATTGAGGGCAAATTATTGACCTGGTTAGGAAATTGGTTGAGCGGCAGGAGACAGAGAGTAGGGATAATGGGCAGGTACTCAAATTGGCAGGATGTGACTAGTGGTGACCCGCAGGGTTCTGTGTTGGGGCCTCAACTATTCACAGTATTTATTAACGACTTAGATGATGGCATAGAAAGTCATCTATCCAAATTTGCCGATGACACAAAGATAGGTGGCATTGTAGGCAGTGTAGATGAAAGCATAAAATTACAAAGGGATATCAACAGATTAAGTGAATGGGCAAAACTGTGACAAATGGATCTCATTGTAGGCAAATGTGAGGTCATCCACTTTGGACCTAAAAAGGAGAGAACAGACTACTTTCTAAATGGTGAAAAGCTAAAAACAGTGGAGGTCCAAAGAGACTTGCGGGTCCAGGTACATAGATCATTAAAATGTCATGAACAGATACAGAAAAATCATCAAAAAGGCTAATGGGATGCTGGCCTTTATATGTAGAGGGCTAGAATACAAGGGGACAGAAGTTATGCTGCAGCTGTACAAAGCCCTGGTTAGACCACACCTGGAGTGCGGTGAGCAGTTCTGGGCACCACACCTTAGGAAGGATATATTGGCCTTGGCGGGAGTGCAGCGTAGGTTTACCAGAATGATACCCGGGCTCCAAGGGTTAAGTTACGAGGAGAGATTCCACAAACTAGGGTCGTACTCCCTGGAATTTAGAAGGTTAAGTGGTGATCTGATCGAAGTTTTCAGGATATTAAGGGGAACAGATAGGGTAGATGGAGAGGAACTATTTCCGCTGGTTGGGGATTCTAGGACTAGGGGGCATAGTCTAAAAATTAGAGCCAGACCTTTCAGGAGTGAAGTTAGGAAACACTTCTACACACAAAGGGTGACAGAAGTTTGGAACTCTCTTCCACAAACGACAATTGATGCTGGGGGTCAATTGTTAATTTTAAATTGGAGAGTGATAGCTTTCTGTTAACCAAAGGGTATTAAGGGACATGGGCCAAAGGCGGGTATATGGAGTTAGGTCGCAGATCAGCCACGATCTCATTGACTGGTGGAGCAGGCTCGAGGGGCTGAATGGCCACCTCCTGTTCCTATGTAGATCAGCCATGATCTCATAGAATGTACATGGACTTCCAAAAGACGTTTGATAAAGTGCCACATAATAGTCTTGCCAGCAAAGTTGAAGCCCGTGGAATAAAAGGGACAGTGGCAGCATGGATACGAAATTGGCTAAGTGACAGGAAACAGAGAGTAGTGGTGAACGGTTGTTTTTCGGACTGGAGGAAAGTATACCGTGGTGTTCCCCACAGTACGGTTCTCGGACCACTGCTTTTCTTGATATATATTAATGAGTTAGACTTGGGTGTACAGGGCACAATTTCAAAATTTGCAGGTGACACAAAACTTGGAAGTATAGTGAACAGTGAGGAGGACAGTGATAGACTTCAGGAAGTCATAGACAGGCTGGTGGAATGGGCGGACACGTGGCAGATGAAGTTTAACGCAGAAAAGTGCGAAGTGATACATTTTGGTAGGAAGAACGAGGAGAGGCAATATAAACTAAAGGGAGTGAATGAACAGCGAGACCGAGGGGTATATGTGCACAAATCATTGAAGGTGGCAGGGCAGGTTAAAAAAGCATACGGGATCCTGGGCTTCATAAATAGAGGCATAGAGTACAAAAGTGTGGAAGTTATGATGAACCTTTATAAGACACTGAAATAAAAAGAGAAAATGCTGGAAATACTCAGCAGGTCAGGCAGCATCTGTGGAGAGAGAAACAGAGTCAACGTTTGAGGTCGATGGCCCTTCGTCAGAACTGGAAAAAGTGTAAAGGGCCAGAAATTCGGTACCTTAGCGCCTCCTGTTAGCGCCTGGGTGGGGCGCTAAGGGCTTATCACCCGGGCTACAACAGTTTCTTCACTTGTATTGATTTGAATATTCCTACCTCCTCTTTTCTCTCATTTATGGGGCTGTACTGGCACTCCACCTTGCCCTCCGGCAACTACGCAGGAGGCAGCAGATGTAGAGACAGAGATTGCCAAATGTGGCCAGAGGTAGGAGGAGAGCCAACAGACCTCGCAACAGGAGGCCTTACCCTCCCAGGGTTTTCTCCTACATTCATCTCTCAGAGGAGCAGCGCCTTAGAAGGCTCCGTTTCTGCAAGGAGGTGGTCACAGAGCTCTGCAGCCAGAGCTCCGGCCTCAGCTCAGGACCAGGGCGTCTCTCTCAGTGGCAGCCAAGGTCACAGACGCTCTCAATCCCTACGCCAGCGGCTCCTTCCAGGGGATATTGCAAACATTTCGCAGTTCGCTGCCCATTGCTGCATCCGGGAGGTAACTGAGGCTCTCTACAGAAGGAGAAGGGAGTACATCTCATTTCCCAATCATCAGAGAGAAGCAGGACGAACGCTCATGTGGCTTTGCAAGGGCAGCGGGGCTTCCCCATGGTTCAGGGCGCCATTGACTGCACCCACGTGGCATTGCGGGCACCTCATCACAATGCAGAGGTGTTTCCGCAACCGCAAACGCTACCGCCCTCTGAACGTGCGGTTGGTGTGCGACCACAGACAGCGCATCCTCGCCATCAATGCCCGCGACCCTGGCAGCAGCCACGATGCATTCGTCCCGCGACAGACCGGAGTCCCAGCACTGTTCCACCCACCACATCAAGCTCGCGGCCGGCTGCTCGGAGACAAGGGCCTTGGTGAGACCACACCTTGAGTATTGTGTGCAGCTTTGGTCGCTTTATCTGAGGAAGGATGTTCTTGCCATGGAAGGAGTTCAGCGAAGATTCACAAGGCTGATACCTGGGATGGCAGGAATGACATATGAGGAGAGATTGGGTCGATTGGGCTTATACTCGCTGGAGTATAGAAGAATGAGAGGGGATCTCATCGAAACATATAAAATTCTGACAGGTCTGGACAAACTAGATGCAGGAAGAATGTTCCCGATGGTCGGAGAGTCCAGAACCAGGGGTCATAATCTAAGGATAAGGGGTAAGCCATTTAGGACAGAAATGAGGAAGAATTTCTTCACCCAGAGAGTGGTGAACCTGTGGAATTATCTACCACAGAAGGTAGTTGAGGCCAAGTCATTAAATATATTGAAGAATGAGTTAGATATATTTCTTAAGGCTAAAGGTATCAAGGGATATGGGGAGAAGGCAGGTACAGGGTACTGAGTTTGGATGATCAGCCATGATCTCATCGAATGGCGGAGCAGGCTCGAGGGGCCGAATGGCCTACTCCTGCTCCTATCTTCTATGTTTCTATCCACTCGCCACCTGGCTGATGACACCCCTCCGCGACCCCAACACTCCTGCTCAGCACGCACACAATGAGACCCATAGTGCCACCAGGAACCTGATCGAACACACTATCGGCGTGCTAAAGCAACGGTTCCGCTGCCTTGACCGCTCGGGGGAGGAGTCCTGCAGCACTCCCCTGATCGAGTCTCCCTTTACATCATTGTGTGCTGCATGCTGCACAACCTGGCCATTCTGAGGGCCCAGCCATTGCCACCAGGGGATTGGAGGTCCACCTCAGGAGGAGGAAGAGGGACAGGAGGAGGAGGAGGGAACAGCAGTAACGGAGGAGGGAGCCACTCAGTGTTGCTTCTGCAAGGGCCGTGCGTGAGCGCCTCATTAGACAGCGCTTCCAATAAATGAGATAGCACATGGCCTTTGCTCAGAACAACCACATCATTACATCCAGCTCGCAGCCCCTATCACCAGGCGAAGCTCAAACGAGAAACATCACAAAATGTGCAACATCAAATTAACAATTTAATATCGAACACAACTATTCATAAAGAAACACAACCATTTATCAACAAACACAACTCGTTCTTATCAAACTGAACCATTTGTTCACAAACACAATATATTTACAAGCATATCAATTTATTAACACGCACTACCCCCGTTTGCTACTAAAGTATTCTTTACTTCCCCCCCTTCTTCAATGATTTCCCTCCCCTTTTGCATTCCCCCCCCTCCCAACCCTACTGCTCCTCCGTAATGTGGCCCCAGTGGCTGCAGGAAGGCTGCTGAGTCTGGGAGCCAGATGGCCTTGCAGGACGCCCTCGACCAGCTCTGGGCCCGGCTGCAGACTGCACCACCTCAGCATGGGCGGCAGCAGTCTGGGATGGCTGAGTTACAGGCAAGTGCAGTGGCGGAGTGGCAGCGGTGGGAGCAGGAATGCTGTCATCCTGAGAGAGGTCGGCACTTTCCTGCTCGACCGACACACTGCCGCTCCCCCGGGGCAGAAGCTCAGCATCTAGAGCAATCTGCTCGAGCACAGATTGCTGGCCTGCTGCGGCACCGTGAGATCCCCGGTGGACTGTGGGCGACCCAGCGACTGCCAAGGATGGGCTTGAGGGTGTGAGCAGAGCTGAGTGCAATGCTGGAGGCGGACTCCTCCACGCTCCTAGCCAGTGCATCCATGCTGCTGGGCACCCTTGCCATTGAACCCATGAGCTCGGTGTGCATGCCCACCGCCCGTCTGGTCATTGCCTCCTCATCTGAGTCCTGTGCAGCAGAACTCGCGCGTGCACTCACCCTTCGGGGAGATGGCCCCCGAGCTTCCCTTTCCCCGTGGTGTTGCTGCAGCCCGCTGGGACCCAGAGCTTCACCCACATCAGACCCATCTCCGAGGCTCCCCTCCAGCAACCGCGTCGCCCCATTATCGGACCTCTCGCCCTCGGGAGACACGGGCAGCGAGGCTCTGGCTTGTTCTTCCTCCTCCTCTCCCGCATCGCTGCCATTGGGAGGCTGAGGGACAGGCTGGTCAGCTGGTGGCTGAGTATCTCAAAGCATAAAGGCACAAGAGTGGAGTTAAGGTCAGGGGAGGAGGGCAGGAAGGGAGCAAGGAATGGAGACAGTATACTTCGATGGAAAGTGGGAAAGGCTTGTGGTGTGAGGGGGAAAGTGGTATGAGAGAAGAGGGAGAGGCGATGAACATACCGTTGTTGTCCCCAAGGGGGTCGACCTTTCCGACGGCCACAGCGCCCATGACCTGGGTCGCAATGATGCGGCCCACTCGCTCCTCCAGGTCTGTGAGGGGGTGCAGGTCTGCCTCACCTCCTCCCGTTCGTAGCCGCTCCCTCCTGTTGTGAGCAAGCTTGGCCTCCAAGAAAAAGGAAAGTGTGTGAGTGAGTGAGCAGCTATATGTTTGGCAGATTAGTTAATTCAATAAATCTGGAATAAAAAGCTAGTATCAGTAACGGTGACCATGAAACTACCGAATTGTCATAAAAACCCATCTGGTTCGCTAATGTCCTTCAGGGAAGGAAATCTACTGCCCTTGCCCGGTCTGGCCGATATGTGACTCCAGACCCACAGCAATGTGGTTGACTCCTAACTGCCCTCTGAAATGGCGACTCAGAGCAGTTAGGGACGGGCAATAAATGCTGGCCTTGCCAGCAATGCCCACGTCCCATGAACGAATAAAAAAAAATCAATTAATCTGAGCAGCCGGATCTGTAAGGAAATCGGTCCTGAGCTCTGATTGTAGAATCTTATGCCACACAAGGAGGCCATTCGGCCCATCGTGCCTGTGCCAGCTCTTTGAAAGAGCTCTCCGACTAGACCCACACCCCCCTGCTCTTTCCCCACTTGCCCACAGCGCCTCAATTTCAAAATTCTCATCCTTGTTTTCAAATCCCTCCATGGCTCTCGCCCCTTCCTATCGCTGTAATCTCTTCCAGCCCCACAACCCCCCTGAGATATCTGCGCTCCTCTAATTCTGCCCTCTTGAGGATCCCTGATTATAATCGCTCAACCTTTGGTGGCCGTGCCTTCTGTTGCCTGGGCCCTAAGCTCTGGAATTCCCTGCCTAAACCTCTCCCCCTCGCTACCTCTCTTTCCTCCTTTAAGATGCTCCTTAAAACCTACCTCTTTGACCAAGCTTTTGGTCACCTGCCCTAATTTATCCTTATCTGGATTGGTGTCAGATTGTTTGGCCTTCATAGCGAAAGGGTTTGAGTACAGGAACAGGGATGTCCTGCTGCAGTTGTACAGGGCCTTGGTGAGACCACACCTTGAGTACTGTTTGCAGTTTTGGTCGCCTTATCTGAGGAAGGATGTTCTTGCCATGGAAGGAGTTCAGTGAAGATTCACCAGGCTGATACCTGGGATGGCAGGAATGACATATGAGGAGAGATTGGGTCGATTGGGCTTATACTCGCTGGAGTATAGAAGAATGAGAGGGGATCTCATCGAAACATATAAAATTCTGACAGGTCTGGACAAACTAGATGCAGGAAGAATGTTCCCGATGGTCGGAGAGTCCAGAACCAGGGGTCATAATCTAAGGATAAGGGGTAAGCCATTTAGGACAGAAATGAGGAGGAATTTCTTCACCCAGAGAGTGGTGAACCTGTGGAATTCTCTACCACAGAAGGCAACACGGTGGCATAGTGGTTAGCACTGTTGCCTCACAGCGCCCGGACCCGGGTTCGAATCCGGCCTCGGGTGACTGTCTGTGTGGAGTTTGCACTTTCTCCCCGTGTCTGCGTGGGTTTCCTCCGGGTGCTCCGGTTTCCTCCCACAGTCCAAAGATGTGCGGGTTAGGTTGATTTGGCTATGATAAATTGACCCTTAGTGTTAGGGGGATTAAATACGTGGGGTTACGGGGATAGGGTGGGAAATGTGTCGGTGCAGGCTCGATGGGCCGAAATGGCCTCTATCTGCACTGTGGGGATTCTGTGAAGGCAGTTGAGGCCAAGTCATTAAATATATTCAAGAATGAGTTATTTCTTAAAGCTAAAGGTATCAAGGGATATGGGGAGAAAGCAGGGACAGGGTACTGAGTTTGGATGATCAGCCATGCGGAGCAGGGTCGAGGGGCCGAATGGCCTACTCCTGCTCCTATCTTCTATGTATATTTAAAATACTCCTGTGAAGTGCCTTGGGACGTTTTACTACGTTAAAGGCGCTATATAAATACAAGTTGTTGTTGTTGCAGAGAACTCATTTGCTGGGATATGGGGGAAGAGTGGGGGAGTGGGACTAACTGGATCGCTCTTCGAAAGAGCCGGCGCAGACTCGATGGGCCGAATGGCCTCCTTCTGTGCAGTACCACCCTAGGATTCCATACACATCCAATCGCCTTTTGAAAGTTCCTCTGGATTCTGATTCCACCGTCCTATCAGGTCGAGCGTCCCAGATCAGAACATCCCTCCGTGTGAAGAAATTTCTCCTCATCTCCCCTCTGGTTCTTTGGCCAATTCTTTTCAAGCTGTGACCTCTGGTTACTGACCCGCTTGCCCGAGGTAACTGCTTCTCCTGACTTGCTCTATCAAAGCCCCTCATGCTTTTGAACACCTCTATTAGGTCTCCCCCTCACCGTCTTAGACTGCTGTTGATTTATCGATATATTGTGCTAATAGGAATCTTTAGCTTGCACCTGTTCAGTGAGGAGTGCAAGTCCAATCCTGATCCTGTGACCACTTAACTGTCGCATTCAAAACTGACCTGGGGCAATGGTCAGTTTGGGCAATAAACTGAATTAGAAGACATTTCAGAGAGCATTAATTAGGTGCTAACAGATTCCGCAGAAGGGAACAATTGTGAATACATACAGGCTGAGAAAATCTCACTCCGTTCATCCATTAGAAGGTAAGGAACCTGCCTGAGAAAGACCAGAGAGCTGGCAGGTTAGGGAGCGTGGCCGGGTTAGGGAGCGTAAACACCGACACAGACCTGTTGGGGTCGAATGGCCTCTTTCTGTGCGGTAAATACTTGGTAATACTTAAGAAATCACCAGCTGAAATCCGCGAGGTTCTGTCGGAAGTGCTGCTGTTAAGTGTGTGTTTAATGATTGTATGCTCAATAAATCTGACATTGAATGCTGTGAACCCTGACCATCAGTTGTTGTTGTTGTTGCCTCCCACAATCAGTTGCTGTTGCCCCCAACAATCAGTTGTTGTTGCCCCCAACAGTCAGTTGTTGTTGCCCCCAACAGTCAGTTGTTGTTGCCCCCAACAGTCATCTGTTGTTGCCCCCACAATCAGTTGTTGTTGTCCCTGACCATCAGTTGTTATTGTGTGTGGTTTAGTTGCCCAGATCATCAGTTGTTTTTTCCCCCTGATCATCAGATGTTGCTGCCCCCCTGACCATCAGGTGTTGTTGCCCCCAGACCATCAGGTGTTGTTGCTCCCCTGCCCATCAGATGTTGTTGCCCCCTGACCATCAGTTGTTGTTGAGAAACAACCAGGACCCATGCACAGCAAGGCAGCGATTCATTTTAATAAACCAGGGGTCATCTGTGGCTCAGCGGTAGCACTGAATCCAAATGTTCAAAACCCGCACCAGGGACTTGAGTCCATAATCTATGCTGACACTACAGTGGGGTGCTGAGGGAGCGCTGCACTGTCGGAGGGACAGTACTGAGGGAGTGCCGCACTGTCGGAGGGGAAGTACTGAGGGAGCGCTGCACTGTCAGAGGGGCGGTACTGAGGAGTGTCGCACTGTCGGAGGGGCAGTCCTGAGGGAGCGCGGCACTGTCGGAGGGGCAGTCCTGAGGGAGCGCGGCACTGTCGGAGGGGCAGTACTGAGGGAGCGTCGCACTGTCAGAGGGGCAGTCCTGAGGGAGCGTCGCACTGTCAGAGGGGCAGTACTGAGGGAGCGCCACACTGTTGGAGGGGCAGTACTGAGGGAGCGCCGCACTGTCGGAGGGGCAGTACTGAGGGAGTACTGCCTTCTGGATGAGACGTTAAACAAGGACCCCTTCCTACGCTGAGGTGGGCGTTTAGGATCCCACGGCCAATATTGGAAAAAGAGCAGGGGGGGAGTTCTTTCCGCTGTCCTGGGGTCGATATTTATCCCTCAAACAACACCTGAACCTGATTATCTTGTCGTTATCACATTGCTGTTTGTGAGGGCTTGCTGTGCGCAAATTGCCGGCAGCAGCATTTCCTACATTGCAACAGTGCTTAGACTTCAAAAAAAAAAGGGCATGATTGGCTGTGAAGCGCTTTGGGATGTCCTGAGACGGTGAAAGGTGAAAGGTTGTTCCTTTCTCTTGCTGCCTGCGCCAGTAGGATGCAAACTAACCCAAGTTCTGCTGTTGCAATCCTCCTGTGCAATGACTGGTCTGTGGATTGTCAGCCAGTGCAGGCGGGGCAGCAATGGCGGTCGCTTTACCCACAATGCCGCGCGCGCGGGAAGGCGCTCCGGGCGGCGAGCGGCGCGCGCGGGGTTGTGGGAGGGCGGGGGCGCAGCGCCTGCGCGGTGCGGATTCCGGGGAAGCGGCGGTGGCGGCTGGAGGTGAGCGGCGGGCCCGGGGGCGAAGGGGCAAAGAGCGGGGGTCAGGGGGCTGGGGGGCTCAAGAGGCAGAGGGGTCAGGGTCCCAGGGTCATAAGGTCCTGGGTGCAGGGGTCGTTCATCCCCCCTCCCATTCTCACAATGGGGATTTCCTATGTAAACACGTCACGCTGCAGTTCTGTCTCCCCGGCCGCTGGGGGCGCTAAATACCCAGCTGGAGATTCAGCCAATTGGCACAGAGCGTCAGAGGGAGGTTAATGTGGCTCTAAAACCCCTACGTATCTGCCCTGGGTTCATGTAGAGGGAGCTTTACTCTGTATCTAACCTGTGCTGTACCTGCCCTGGGAGTGTTTGATGGGACAGTGTAGAGGGGGCTTTACTCTGTATCTAACCTGTGCTGTACCTGCCCTGGGAGTGTTTGATGGGACAGTGTGGAGGGAGCTTCACTCTATATCTAACCTGTGCTGTACCTGCCCTGGGAGTGTTTGATGGGACAGTGTAGAGGGAGCTTTACTCTGTATCTAACCCGTGCTGTACCTGCCCTGGGAGTGTTTGATGGGACAGTGTAGAGGGAGCTTTACTCTGTATCTAACCCCGTGCTGTACCTGCCCTGGGAGTGTTTGATGGGACAGTGTAGAGGGAGCTTTACTCTGTATCTCACTCCCTGCTGTACCTGCCCTGGGAGTGTTTGATGGGGACAGTGTAGAGGGAGCTTTACTCTGTATCTAACCCCGTGCTGTACCTGCCCTGGGAGTGTTTGATGAGGACAGTGTAGAGGGAGCTTTACTCTGTATCTAACCCGTGCTGTACCTGCCCTGGGAGTGTTTGATGGGACAGTGTAGAGTAACCAATTAAATATTGGAATGACCGAAGCTGTTGTTTTCGGTCCCCGCCACAAACTCCGTTCCCTCGCCTCTGACTCCATCCCTCTCCCTAACATCCGTCTGAGGCTGAACCACACTGTTCGCAACCATGGTATCATATTTGACCTTGAAATGATCTTCCGACCACATATCGGCAGCATAACTAAGACCGCCTATTTCCACCTCTGTAATATCGCCCGTGTCCGCCCTTACCTCAGCTCATCCGCTGCTGAAACCCTCATCAGTGCCTTGGTTATCTCCAGACATGACTATTCCAACACACTCCTGGCCGGCCTCCCACATTCTAGCCTATGTTTTTTTTCGAATTCGTTTTATGGGATGTGGGCGTCGCTGGCAAGGCCAGAATTTATTGCCCATCCCTAGCTGCCCTTGAGAAGGTGGTGGTGAGCCGCCTTCTTGAACCGCTGCAGTCCGTGTGGTGATGGTGCTCCCACAGTGCTGTTAGGGAGGGAGTTCCAGGATTTTGACCCAGCGACAATGAAGGAACGGCCGATATACTTCCAAGTCAGGATGGTTTGTGACTTGGAGGGGAACTTGGAGGTGGTGGTGTTCCCACGCGCCTGCTGCCCTTGTCCTTCTAGGCGGTAGAGGTCGCGGGTTTGGGAGGTGCTGCCGAAGAAGCCTTGGCGAGTTGCTGCAGTGCATCTTGTAGATGGTGCACACTGCAGCCACGGTGCGCCGGTGGTGGAGGGAGTGAATGTTTAAGGTGGTGGATGGGGTGCCAATCAAGCAGGCTGCTTTGTCCTGGATGGTGTCGAGCTTTTTGAGTGCTGTTGGAGCTGCACTCATCCAGGCAAGTGCAGAGTATTCCATCACAATATTTACTTGTGCTTTGTAGATGATGGAAAGGCTTTGGGGAGTCAGGAGGTGAGACATTCGCCGCAGAATACCCAGCCTCTGACCTGCTCTTGTTGCCACAGTATTTATGTGGCTGGTCCAGTTAAGTTTCTGGTCAATGGTGACCCCCCAGGATGTTGATGGTGGGGGATTCGGCGATGGTAATGCTGTTGAATGTCAAGGGGCGGTGGTTAGACTCTCGCTTGTTGGAGATAGTCATTGCCTGGCACTTGTGTGGCGCGAATGTTACCTGCCACTTATCAGCCCAAGCCTGAACGTCGTCCAGGTCTTGTTGCATGCGGGCATGGACTGCTTCGTTATCTGAGGAGTTGTGAATGGCGCTGAACACTGTGCAGTCATCAGCAAACATCCCCATTTCTGACCTTATGTTGGAGGGAAGGTCATTGATGAAGCAGCTGAAGATGGTTGGGCCTAGGAAATCCTCCTCCACCGTATTGCTTCCAGTTTGAGTAGCCCAATCTATATGCATATTAAAGTCACCCATGATAACTGCCGTGCCTTTTTGCACGCACCTCTGATTTCCTGTTTCATACCCTCCCCCACCTCACTACTGCTGTTTGGAGGTCTGTACACAACTCCCACTAACGTTTTCTGCCCTTTGGTGTTCTGCAGCTCAACCCATATTGATTCCACATCCTCCAAGCTAATGTCCTTCCTAGCTATTGCATTAATCTCCTCTTTAACCAGCAATGCTACCCCACCTCCTTTTCCTTTTATTCTATCCTTTCTGAATGTTGAATACCCCTGGATGTTCAGTTCCCAGCCTTGATTGTTCTGGAGCCACGTCTCTGTAATCCCAATCACATCGTATCCGTTAACATCTATTTGCACAGTCAATTCATCCACCTTATTACGGATACTCCTTGCATTAAGACACAGAGCCTTTAGGCTTGTTTTATTAACATCCTTTGTCCTTTTAGACTTATGATTTAGTATGGCCCTTTGTGTTTCTTGCCTTTGTTTACTCGGCCTTCCCCTATTGTTTCTCACCCTTCTAACATTTGTTTCTGACTGCATATTACTTCCCCCTGTTTCGCTACATAGGTTCCCATTCCCCTGCCATATTAGTTTAAATCCTCCCGAACTGCTTTAGCAAATATTACCCCGAGGACATCGGTTCCAGTCCTGCCCAAGTGCAGACCGTCCCTTTTGTACAGGTCCCACTTCCCCCAGAACTGGTTCCAATGCCTCAGGAATTTGAATCCCTCCCTCCTGCACCACTGCTCAAGCCACGTATTCAATCTCACTATCCTGTTCTCTCTATTCTGATTAGCACGTGGCCCTGGTAGCAATCCTAGGAGTGTTTAAGGGATGGTTTCCTAAACCAATATGTTGAGGAACCAACTCGAGGGGAGGCCATCCTGGACTGGGTGCTGTGTAATGAGGAAGGACTAATCAGCAATCTTGTGGTACGAGGCCCCCTGGGGAAGAGTGACCATAGTATGGTGGAGTTCTACATTAGGATGGAGAAGGAAACAGTTAAGTCAGAGACCATGGTCCAGAACTTAAATAAGGGCAACTTTGAGGGTATGAGGCGTGAATTGGCGAGGTTAAATTGGCAAGCGGTATTTAAGGGGCTATCAGTGGAAGGGCAATGGCAGACATTTAGAGAGCGCATGGATGAACTACAACAATTCTACATCCCGGTCTGGCGTAAAAATAAAAAAGGGAAGGTGGCTCAACCATGGCTAACAA
This sequence comes from Squalus acanthias, assembly GCA_030390025.1. Classification (NCBI taxonomy): domain Eukaryota; kingdom Metazoa; phylum Chordata; class Chondrichthyes; order Squaliformes; family Squalidae; genus Squalus; species Squalus acanthias. The sequence continues at coordinate 277,394 of JASTWF010000127.1, read as the reverse complement.
GGGAAATCAGGGATAGTATTAAAACCAAGGAAGTTGCATACAAATTGGCCAGAAGTCGCAGCAAACCCGGGGACTGGGAGAACTTCAAAACTCAGCAGAGGAGGACGAAAGGTTTGATTAGGGCAGGGAAAATAAAATATGAAAGGAAGCTTGCAGAGAACATTAAAATGGACAGCAAAAGCTTCTATAAATATGTAAAAAGAAAGAGGTTAGTAAAAACAAACGTAGGTCCCCTGCAGTCGGAAACAGGGGAAGTCGTAATGGGGAACAAGGAAATGGCAGATCAATTGAACAAGTACTTTGGTTCGGTGTTTACTGTGGAGGACACACACAACCTGCCGGAAATAAAAGGGGTCAGAGGATCTGGTAAGAGGGAGGAGCTGAGGGAAATCCTTATTAGTCGGGAAAAGGTATTGGGGAAATTGATGGGACTGAAGGCTGAAAAATCCCCGGGGCCTGATGGTCTGCATCCCAGAGTACTTAAGGAGGTGGCCTTGGAAATAGTGGATGCATTGACGATCATTTTCCAACATTCCTTAGACTCTGGAACAGTTCCGATGGAGTGGAGGGTGGCCAATGTAACCCCTCTTTTTAAAAAAGGAGGGAGGGAGAAAGCAGGGAATTATAGACCGGTCAGCCTGACATCGGTCGTGGGTAAAATGATGGAAGCAATTATTAAAGATGTCATAACAGACCATTTGGAAAGTGGCGACATGATAGGTCCAAGTCAGCATGGATTTGTGAAAGGGAAATCATGCTTGACAAATCTTCTGGAATTTTTTGAGGATGTTTCCAATAGGGTGGACAGTGGTGAACCAGTAGATGTGGTGTATTTGGACTTTCAGAAGGCATTCGACAAGGTTCCACACAAGAGATTGGTTAGCAAAGTTAAAGCACATGGGATTGGGGGTAATGTGTTGACGTGGATTGAGAACTGGTTGGCACACAGGAAACAAAGAGTAGGAGTAAATGGGTACTTTTCAGAATGGCAGGCAGTGACCAGCGGGGTACCGCAGGGTTCGGTGCTGGGACCCCAGCTGTTTACATTATATATTAATGATTTGGACGAAGGGATTAAATGTAATATCTCCAAATTTGCGGATGACACTAAATTGGGAGGCAGTGTGAACAATGAGGAGGATGCTAGGAGGCTACAGAGTGACTTGGACAGGTTGGGTGAATGGGCAAATGTATGGCAGATGAAGTACAATGTGGATAAATGTGAGGTTATCCACTTTGGTGGTAAAAATAGAGAGGCGGACTATTACCTGAATGGTGGCAGATTAGGGAAAGGGGAGGTGCAACGAGACCTGGGCATCATGGTACATCAGTCATTGAAGGTGGGAATGCAAGTGCAGCAGGCAGTCAAGAAAGCAAACGGAATGATGGCCTTCATAGTAAGGAGATTTGAGTGCAGGAGTAGGGAGGTGATGCTGCAGTTGTACAGGGCCTTGGTGAGGCCACACCTGGAGTATTGTGCGCAGTTTTGGTCTCCTAACTTAAGGAAGGACATTCTTGCTATTGAGGGAGTGCAGCGAAGGTTCACTAGATTGATTCCTGGGATGGCCGGACTGACATATCAAGAAAGATTGGGTCAACTGAACTTGTATCCTCTGGAGTTCAGAAGAATGAGGGGGGATCTTATAGAGACATTTAAAATCCTGACTGGTTTAGACAAATTAGATGCGTGCAGAATGTTCCCAATGGTAGGGAAAACTAGAACCAGGGGTCACAGTCTAAGGATTAAGGGGAAGCCATTTAGGACTGAGCTGAGGAGGAACTTCTTCACCCAGAGAGTGGTGAATCTATGGAATTCTCTTCCACAGAAGGTTGTTGAGGCCAGTTCGCTAAATATATTCAAAAGGGAGTTAGATATAACACTCACAACTAGGGGGATCAAGGGGTATGGCGAGAAAGCAGGAATGGGGTACTGAGGTAGCATGTTCAGCCATGAACGCATTGAATGGCGGTGCAGGCTCGAAGGACCGAATGGTCTACTCCTGTACCTATTTTCTATGTTTCTATGTTTCTATGACACTGCCCTGAGGAACTCCTGCAGCGATGTCCTGGGGCTGTGATGATTGACCTTCAACCACCACAACCATCTTCCTTTGTACTAGGTATGACTTCAGCCAGTGGAGAGTTTTCCCCCGATTCCCATTGACTTCAGTTTTACTAGGGCTCCTTGATACCACACTCGGTCAAATGCTGCCTTGATGTCAAGAGCAGTCACTCTCACCTCACCTCTGGAATTCAGCTCCTTTGTCCATGTTTGGACCGAGGCTGTAATGAGGTCGGGAGCCGAGTGGTCTTGGCGGAACCCAAACTGGGCATCAGTGAGCAGGTTATTGGTGAGTAAGTGCCACTTGATAGCACTGTTGATGACACCTTCCATCACTTTGCTGATGATTGAGAGTAGACTGATGGGGGCGGTAATTGGCCGGATAGGATTTGTCCTGCTTTTTGTGGACAGGACATACCTGGGCAGCACTGAGTGCAAGTCAGCAGAGAGTGCTGTGAGTTTGGGTAAGTGTGAGTTCGGGTGAGTGGGGTGCAGGGTGCTCTTTTCAAACTTTAACTCTGTGGGTTGTAGTTAATAAGGCCTTTCTTGTGCAGAGTGACTGTTGGTAAACCATTTAACTGGTGTAATTTAGAGGGATTGATTTAATTTAAATCCAATTAATTAGAGGGGATACTAGCATCTATAATCGGGCAGAGAGTGTCCATAACTAACAGTAAAAAATTTAATTAATGACATAGAATGGAGCAGGTGATGTGTTACTGTTGCGAGATGTGGGAGCCAGTGGACCCCATTGAGGCTCACGGTGATTACATCTGTGATAAGTGTCTGCTGCTACAGGAACTCCAGCTCCGTGTTGATGAGCTGGAGTCTGAGCTTCAGACACTGCGACACATCAGGGAGGGGGAGAAGTACCTGGACTCTGTGTTTCAGGAAATAACAACAGAAAACGCTGGAAAAACTCAGCAGGCCAGGCAACATCCGTGGAGAGAGAAACAGAGTTGACGTTTCAGGTCGAAGACCTTTCGTCAGAACTGGAAATAGCAGGAAATGAAATAGATTTAAGGCCAGGATAAAGCTGGGAAAAGGGGGAGGGGATGAAAGAACAAAAGGAGAGATTGAGAGACATTAAGAGATGATCAAGGCAAGAGGAGGTGTTGATGTGACAGGTTGAGGCTGGATGAAGTGTGAAATGCACTTTCAGAATGAAGGACAGCTGCCAGCTTCTAGGAGGGAAAAAAAAAGCGGGGGGGGGGGGCAAACAAAAGAGTGGATGAAAAAATAAAATATAAATGTGATTGGGGCTGAGGTTATGATCTAAAATTGTTGAACTCGATATTGAGTCCAGAGGGCTGTAGCGTGCCTAAACGAAAGATGAGGTGCTGTTCCTCGAGCTTACGCTGCGCTTCCGTGGAACAGTGTAATAGGCCGAGGACGGTGAGGTCAGAGTGGGAGTGAAGCGGTGAATTAAAGTGACAGGCCACCGGGAGCTCGGGGTCCCCCTTACGGACTGAACGGAGGTGTTCCGCAAAGCGGTCACCCAATCTGCGTTTGGTCTCCCCAATGTAGAGGAGACCACATCGTAAGCAGCGAATACAGTATACTAAATTGCAGGAAGTACAAGTAAATCGCTGTTTCACCTGGAAGGGGTGTTTGGGGCCCTGGACAGTGGGAAGAGGGGAGGTATAAGGGCATGTGTTGCATCTCCTGCGCATGCACGGGAAGGTGCCGGGGGAAGGGGTGCTGGGGGTGATAGAGGAGTGGTGGTTTGATGTTCGGTAGTGGGGTCATGGTCCAGGTGGAGGTAGGAGGAGGTGTCGGAGAGTTGGCATTCAGGCAAGAACAGGCTGAAACGATGGGTCTACCGGGGCAGTCCTGTTTGTGGATCTTGGGAAGGTGGTAGAAGCGGGTGGTGCTGTTGTTATTTGGCGTACCGACCTCTACCTAGTGGAAGCTGAACGCCAACTCTCCAACACCTCCTCCTACCTCCACCTGGACCATGACCCCACTACCGAACATCAAACCACCATTTCCAAGAGCGTCACTGACCTCATCTCCTCTGGAGATCTTCCCTCCATGGCCGCCAACCTCATAGTTCCCCAACCCCGCACAGCCCGCTTCTACCTCCTTCCCAAGATCCACAAACAGGACTGCCCTGGTAGACCCATCGTTTCAGCCTGTTCTTGCCCCACGGATCTTATCTCTTCCTATCTCGACTCTATTTTTTCTCCCCTTGTCCAGTCTCTTCCCACCTACATCCGCGACTCTTCCGACGCCCTCCGCCATTTTAACAGTTTCCAGTTTCCCGGCCCCAACCGTCTCCTTTTCACTATGGGCGTACAATCCCTCTACACCTCCATTCCCCACCAGGATGGCCTGAGGGCGCTCCGCTTCTTCCTTGAACAGAGGCCCAACCAGTCCCCATCCACCACCACCCTCCTCCGCCTGGCTGAACTTGTTCTCACATTGAACAACTTCTCCTTTGACTCCACCCATTTCCTCCAAATTAAAGGTGTTGCTATGGGTACCCGCATGGGTCCTAGCTATGCCTGCCTTTTCGTGGGATATGTGGAACACTCTTTGTTCCAGTCCTACTCGGGTCCCCTCCCTCAACTCTTTTTCCGTTACATTGATGACTGTATCGGTGCCGTCTCCTGCTCTCGCCCTGAACTAGAACATTTCATTCACTATGCTTCCAATTTCCACCCTTCCCTCACCTTCACATGGTCCATCTCCGACTCTTCCCTTCCCTTCCTCGACTTCTCCGTCTCCATCTCTGGGGATAGGTTATTGACTAACATTCACTACAAGCCCACTGACTCCCACAGCTACCTGGACTACACTTCCTCCCACCCCGCCTCCTGTAAGGACTCTATTCCATTCTCCCAGTTTCTCCGTCTCCGCCGCATCTGCTCTGACGATGCCACCTTCCATACCAGTGCTTCCGACATGTCTTCCTTTTTCCTCAACCGAGGATTCCCCTCTACCGTGGTCGACACGGCCCTCGACCGTGTCCGTTCTATCTCCCGCACTTCTGCCCTCACCCCTACCCCTCCCTCCCGGAACCACGATAGAGTTCCCCTTGTCCTCACCTTTCACCCCACCAGCCTCCACATTCAACGGATCATCCTCCGCCATTTCCGCCACCTCCAGCGTGATCCCACCACCAAACGCATCTTCCCCTCACCTCCCCTTTCAGCATTCCGCGGGGACCGCTCCCTCCGCGACACCCTGGTCCACTCCTCTATCACCCCCAACAGCACTTTCCCTTCACCCGGCACCTTCCCGTGCAAGCACAGGAGATGCAACACATGCCCTTATACCTCCCCTCTTCCCACTGTCCAGGGACCCAAACACCCCTTCCAGGTGAAACAGCGATTTACTTGTACTTCCTGCAATTTAGTATACTGTATTCGCTACTCACGATGTGGTCTCCTCTACATTGGGGAGACCAAACGCAGATTGGGTGACCGCTTTGCGGAACACCTCCGTTCAGTCCATAAGGGTGACCCCGAGCTTCCGGTCGCTTGTCACTTTAATTCTCCGCTCCACTCCCACTCTGACCTCACCGTCCTCGGCCTATTACTCTGTTCCACGGAAGCGCAGCGTAAGCTCGAGGAACAGCACCTCATCTTTCGTTTAGGCATGCTACAGTCCTCTGGACTCAATATCGAGTTCAACAATTTTAGATCATAACCTTAGCCCCTATCACATTTATATTTTATTTTTTCATCCACCCTTTTATTTCCCCCCCCCCCTTTTTTTTTTCCTCCTAGAAGCTGGCAGCTGTCCTTCATTCTGCCAGTGGATTTCACACTTCTTTCAGCCTTAACCTGTCACATTAACACCACCTCTTGCCTTGATTATCTCTTAATGTCTCTTAATCTCTCCTTTTGTTCTTTCATCCCCTCCCCCTTTTCCCAGCTTTATCCTTGCCTTAAATCTATTTAATTTCCTGCTATTTCCAGTTCTGACGAAAGGTCTTCGACTTGAAACGTTAACTCTGTTTCTCTCTCCATGGATGTTGCCTGGCCTGCTGAGTTTTTCCAGCGTTTTCTGTTGTTATTTCGGATTTCCAGCATCTGCAGTATTTTGCTATCGTCTGTGTTTCAGGAGGTGGTCACACCTATGAAGTTAATTAATTCAGATGTAGCCCATGGTCAGGGACAGGACGGTGTGACTACGAGTGAGGCAGGTACGGGGATCCAGGAGGTAGTGTTGGAGGAGCCGCAGCCCTTGCTCTTGTCCAACAGGTTCGAGGTTCTTACTCCCTGTGGGGACAGGAGCAGGGACTGCAGGGAGGATGAGCAACCTGGCCACAGTATCGTGGAACGGGGGGCCATTCAAGAGGGGGGAGTAAATAGAAATGTTGTAGTGGTAGGGGATAGTATTATTAGGGGGATAGATAGAGTTCTCTGCAGCCGAGAGCGAGAGTCCCGTAGGCTGTGTTGCCTGCCCGGTGCCAGGGTTAAGGACATCTCCTCTGGGCTGGAAAGAAACTTGCAGTGGGAGGGGGTGGATCCAGTTGTCGTGGTCCATGTCGGTACAAACGACGTAGATAGGACAAGGAAGCCAGTTCTGTTAAAGGAGTATGAGCAGCTAGGGGTCAAATTAAAAAACAGAACCTCAAGGGTAATAATCTCTGGATTATTACCTGAGCCACGAGCGAATTTGGCTAGGACAAATAAAATTAGAGAGTTAAATGAGTGGCTCAAAGACTGGTGTGGGAGAAATGGGTTTTGCTTCCTGGGACACTGGCACCAGTACTGGGGCAGGAGGGAGCTGGTCCGTTGGGATGGGCTTCACTTGGCCAGTGCTGGGACTAGAGTCCCGGCGGATCATATAACTTGGGCTGTAGAGAGGGCTTTAAACTAACTAGTGGGGGGGGAGGCTCCTAGAGAGCAAATAATAAAAATGACAACAGAGAAGGTCATAGACTTAGGTAGCAGTGGGGAAATTAAAAACCAGAGTGTGTCAGGAAGGGGCAGAAGGTATGGAGTAAAAGGTAAAGTAATAAAAAGGGCAAAAGCAGGAACTAAGTGTCACAAAACATATTTGAAAGTTCTCTATCTGAATGCACGTAGCATTCGTAACAAAATAGACGAGTTAATGGCACAAATAACTACATATGGGTATGATCTTGTGGCCATTACAGAAACATGGCTGCAGGGTGACGATGCCTGGGAATTAAACATACCAGGTTATTTAACGATCAGGAAGGACAGGCAGGAAGGAAGGGGAGGTGGGGTGGCTATGTTAATAAAGGAAGGAATCACTGTAATACAGAGAAATGATATTGGGTCAAAAGATCAGGATAATGAAACAGTTTGGGTGGAGATAAGGAATAATAAGGGGAAAAAACACGAGTGGGCGTAGTCTATAGGCCTCCGAACAGTTGCAACTCTGTTGGACGGAGTATCAATCAGGAAATAGTTGAGGCTTGTAATAAGGGAACATCTATAATTATGGGGGATTTTAACTATCATATTAATTGGACAAATCAAATTGGGCAGGGCTGCCTTGAGGATGAGTTCATTGAGTGTATTAGGGATGGGTTTCTTGAGTAGTATGTAACTGAACCGACCAGGGGGCAAGCAACCTTAGATCTGGTCCTGTGTAACGAGACAGGATTAATTAAAAATGTCCTAGTAAAGGATCCCCTTGGAATGAGTGACCATAACATGGTTGAATTCCATATTCAATTAGAGGGTGAGAAGGTTGGATCTCAAACAAGCGTGCTAAGCTTGAATAAAGGAGACTATGAAGGTATGCGAGCGGAATTGAGTAGAGTGGATTGGGAAAATAGATTAAAGGGTAAGACGATACATGATCAGTGGTGTACATTTAAAGAGTTATTTTACAACTTCCAAAAAAAATATATTCCACTGAGAAGAAAAGGGTGTAAAAGAAAAGACAGTCATCCATGGCTAAGTAAAGAAATTAAGGATAGTATTCGACTAAAAACAAGGGCATATAAGGTAGCCAAATCTAGTGGGAGGATAGAGGATTGGGAAAACTTTAAAAGACAGCAAAAAATAACAAAAAGATTGATTAAGAAAAGGAAGATAGATTATGAAAGTAAATTAGCAAAAAGTATAAAAACAGATAGTAAGAGTTTTTATAGTTATATAAAAAGAAAAAGGGTGGCTAAAGTAAATGTTGGTCCCTTAGAGGATGAGACCGGGAAATTAATGGTGGGAAATATGGAGATGGCAAATACACTGAATGAATATTTTGTATCAGTCTTTACAGTAGAGGACACTAAGAATATCCCAACACTGGACAAACAGGGGGCTATAGGGGGGGAGGAGCTAAACACGATCAAGATCACTAAGGAAGTGGTACTCGGTAAAATAATGGGACTCAAGGCGGATAAATCACCTGGACCTGATGGCTTACATCCTAGGGTCTTGAGGGAAGTGGCGGTAGGGATTGTGGATGCATTGGTAGTAATTTTCCAAAACTCCCTGGACTCAGCAAAGATCCCGGCAGACTGGAAAACTGCTAATGTAACACCCTTATTTAAAAAGGGCAGTAGACAGAAGGCTGGAAACTATAGATCGGTTAGCCTAACATCTGTGGTAGGTAAAATTTTGGAGTCCATTATTAAGGAGACAGTAACGGGACATTTGGATAATCATAATTTAATAGGACAAAGTCAGCATGGTTTTATGAAGGGGAAGTCATGCTGGACAAATTTGCTGGAGTTCTTTGAGGAAGTAACATACAGGGTGGATAAAGGGGAATCAGTGGATGTGGTGTATTTAGACTTCCAAAAGGCATTTGACAAGGTGCCACACAAAAGATTATTGCTTAAGATAAAAAAATCACGGGATTGGGGGTAATATTCTGGCATGGATAGAGGATTGGCTATCTAACAGAAGGCAGAGAGTTGGGATAAATGATTCATTCTCAGACTGGCAGTCAGTAACTAGTGGTGTTCCGCAGGGATCAGTGCTGGGTCCCCAACTCTTTACAATCTATATTAACGATTTGGAGGAGGGGACCGAGTGTAACATATCAAAGTTTGCAGTTGATACTAAGATGGGAGGGAAAGTAGTGAGTGAGGAGGACATAAAAAATCTGCAAGGGGACATAGACAGGCTAAGTAAGTGGGCAGAGATTTGGCAGATCGAATACAATACTGGAAAGTGTGAGGTTATGCACTTTGGCAGGAAAAATAGTAGAGCAAGTTATTATCTTAATGGCAAGAAACTGGAGAGTACTGAAGTACAAAGGGATCTGGGGGTCCTGGTGCACGAAACTCAAAAGGTTAGTATGCAGGTGCAGCAAGTGATTAAGAAGGCCAATGGAATGTTGGCTTTCATTGCTAGGGGGATAGAATATAAAAATAGGGAGGTATTGCTTCAGTTGTACAAGGTATTGGTGAGACCGCACCTGGAATACTGCATACAGTTTTGGTGTCCATACTTAAGAAAAGACATACTTGCTCTCGAGTCAGTACAAAGAAGGTTCACTCGGTTAATCCCGGGGATGAGGGGATGGACATATGAGGAGAGGTTGGGTAGATTGGGACTCTACTCATTGGAGTTCAGAAGAATGAGAGGCGATCTTATTGAAACATATAAGATTGTGAAGGGGTTGGATCGGGTGGATGCGGGGAGGATGTTCCCGATGACGGGTGAGACTAGAACTAGGGGACATAGTCTTAGAATAAGGGGCTGCTCTTTCAAAACTGAGATGAGAAGGAACTACTTCACTCAGAGGGTGGTAGGTCCATGGAATATGCTGCCCCAAAAAACTGTAGAAGCTACATCATTACATGAATTTAAAACAGAAATAGACAGTTTCCTAGAAGTAAAGGGAATTAAAGGTTATGGGGAGCGGGCAGGAATTTGGACATGAGTCTAGGTTCGGATCGGTCATGGCTCTGTGGATAGCGTAGCGGGCCCAGGGGCCGTGTAGCCTGATCCTGCTCCTATTTCGTGTGTCCAATTCTGTTAGGTTCAGGAGATGGTTCTGTGATAGTAGATTGACGGTTAGGATCAGATCAGCCATGATCTCATTGAATGGCGGAGCAGGCTCGAGGGGCCAATTGGCCTACTCCTGCTCCTATTTCTTATGTTTTCCACATTGTCGGATAGATGCCAGTGTTGTAGCTGTACTGGAACAGCTTGGCTAGAGGCGCGGCTAGTTCTGGAGCACAAGTCTTCAGCACGATAGCCGGGATGTCGTCGAGGCCCATAGCCTTTGCTGCATCCAGTGCGCTCTGCCGTTTCTTGATATCACGTGGAGTGAATCGAATTGGCTGAAGACTGGCTCCTGTGATGGTGGGGACCTCAGGAGGAGGCCGATATGGATCAGAGGGCGGTGGAAGCAGAGTCTTTGAATATTTTTAAGGCAGAGGTAGATAGATTCTTGATAAGCAAGGGGGTGAAAGGTTATCGGGGGTAGGCGGGAATGTGGAATAATCGGATCAGCCATGATCTTATTGAATGGTGGAGCAGGCTCGAAGGGCCGAGTGGCCGACTCCTGCTCCTAATTCGTATGTTCATATGATCATCCACTGGCACTTCTGGCTGAAGATGGTTGCAAACGCTTCAGCCTTGTCCTGTGCACTCACGTGCTGGGCTCCACCATCATTGAGGATGGGGATATTCATGGAGCATCCTCCTCCCGTTAGTTGTTTAATGTAAACACTTGAGGTGATCCAAAACTCGGCTGCCCGTATCCCAACTCGCACCATGTCCCGTTCAAAATTCTCATCCTTGTTTTCAAATCCCTCCATGGCCCTCGCCCCCTCCCGATCTCTGTAACCTCCTCCAGCCCCTACAATTCCCATCCTCCTGTTCAAATCCCTCCATGGCCCTCGCCCCCTCCCTATCTCTGTAACCTCCTCCAGCCCCTACAATTCTCATTCTCCTGTTCAAATCCCTCCATGGCCCTCGCCCCCTCCCTATCTCTGTAACCTCCTCCAGCCCCTACAATTCTCATCCTCCTGTTCAAATCCCTCCATGGCCCTCGCCCCCTCCCTATCTCTGTAACCTCCTCCAGCCCCTACAATTCCCATCCTGCTGTTCAAATCCCTCCATGGCCCCTCGCCCCCTCCCTATCTCTCTAACCTCCTCCAGCCCTACAATTCTCATCCTCCTGTTCAAATCCCTCCATGGCCCCTCGCCCCCTCCCTATCTCTGTAACCTCCTCCAGCCCCTACAATTCCCATCCTCCTGTTCAAATCCCTCCATGGCCCCTCGCCCCCTCCCTATCTCTGTAACCTCCTCCAGCCCCTACAATTCTCATCCTCCTGTTCAAATCCCTCCATGGCCCCTCGCCCCCTCCCTATCTCTGTAACCTCCTCCAGCCCCTACAATTCCCATCCTGCTGTTCAAATCCCTCCATGGCCCCTCGCCCCCTCCCTATCTCTCTAACCTCCTCCAGCCCTACAATTCTAATCCTCCTGTTCAAATCCCTCCATGGCCCCTCGCCCCCTCCCTATCTCTGTAACCTCCTCCAGCCCCTACAATTCCCATCCTGCTGTTCAAATCCCTCCATGGCCCCTCGCCCCCTCCCTATCTCTCTAACCTCCTCCAGCCCTACAACTCTCCGAGATCTCTGCGCTCCTCCAATTTTGGCCTCTTGCACGTCCCCCGATTTCTGGCGGCCGTGCCTTCAGCTGCCTGGGGCCCTGAGCTCTGGAATTCCCTCCCTAAAACTCTCCGCCTCTCTCTCCTCCTTTAAGACGCTCCTTAAAACCGACCTCTTTGACCAAGCTTTTGGTTACCTGGCCCTAATATCTCCTTATGTGGCTCGGGGTCAGATTGTGTTTGATAATCGCTCCTGTGAAGCGCCCTGGGACGTTTTACTATGTTAAAGGCGTTATATAAACGCAGGTTGTTGTTGTAACCATCGAATGATAGATAGAATGATACAGCCCAGGAGGAGGCCATTCGGCCCATCGTGCCTGTGCCAGCTCTGTGGTCGAGCTGACATCGGTATTGGGGAAAATGCTAGAGTCCATTATAAAGAATGTAATAGCTGAGCACTTGAAAAACAGTGACAGGATCGGACAAAGTCAACATGGATTTACAAAAGGTAAATCGTGCTTGACTAATCTACTGGAATTTTTTGAGGATGTAACTGGGAAAATAGATAAGGGAGAACCAGTAGATGTGGTGTATTTGGACTTTCAAAAGGCTTTTGATAAGGTCCCGCATAAGAGATTAGCATGTAAAGTTAAGGCACATGGGATTGGGGGCAAAGTATTGACTTGGATAGAGAACTGGTTGGTGGACAGAAAGCAGAGAGTAGGAATAAATGGGTCTTTTTCCGAGTGGCAGGCAGTGACTAGTGGGGTACCGCAGGGATCGTTCCTTGGACCCCAGCTATTCACAATATACATTAATGATCTAGATAAGGGAACTAAATGTAATATCTCCAAGTTTGCAGATGACACAAAGCTGGGTGGGTGTGTGTGCTGCAAGGAGGATACTGAGAAACTCCAGGATGATTTGGACAGGTTGGGTGAGTGGGCAGAAGCGTGGCAGATGCAATATAACGTGGATAAATGCGAGGTTATCCACTTTGGTGTCAAAAACAGAAAGGCAGACTATTATCTGAATGGCAATAGATTGGGAGAAGGGGAAGTGCAACGAGACCTGGGTGTCCTCGTGCACCAGTCGCTGAAGGTAAGCATGCAGGTGCAGCAGGCGGTGAAGAAGGCAAATGGTATGTTGGCCTTCATAGCGAAAGGGTTTGAGTATAGGAACAGGGATGTCCTGCTGCAGTTGTACAGGGCCTTGGTGAGACCACACCTTGAGTACTGTGTGCAGTTTTGGTCGCCTTATCTGAGGAAGGATGTTCTTGCCATGGAAGGAGTTCAGCGAAGATTCACAAGGCTGATACCTGGGATGGCAGGAATGACATATGAGGAGAGATTGGGTCGATTAGGCTTATACTCGCTGGAGTATAGAAGAATGAGAGGGGATCTCATTGAAACATATAAAATTCTGACAGGTCTGGACAAACTAGATGCAGGAAGAATGTTCCCGATGGTCGGAGAGTCCAGAACCAGGGGTCATAATCTCAGGATAAGGGGTAAGCCATTTAGGACAGAAATGAGGAAGAATTTCTTCACCCAGAGAGTGGTGAACCTGTGGAATTCTCTACCACAGAAGGTAGTTGAGGCCAAGTCATTAAATATATTGAAGAATGAGTTAGATATATTTCTTAAAGCTAAAGGTATCAAGGGATATGGGGAGAAGGCAGGTACAGGGTACTGAGTTTGGATGATCAGCCATGATCTCATCGAATGGCGGAGCAGGCTCGAGGGGCCGACTGGCCTACTCCTGCTCCTATCTTCTATGTCCATGTAACTCCTGTGAAGCACCATGGGACGTTTTACTATGTTAAAGGCGTTATATAAATGCAGGTTGTTGTTGTAACCATGGAATGATAGATAGAATGATACAGCCCAGGAGGAGGCCATTCGGCCCATCGTGCCTGTGCCGGCTCTGTGATCGAGCTCTCCAATTAGTCCCACACTCCCCCCCCTGCTCTTTCCTCAGAGTAAATTTTGCCCCTTTGAGTATTTCTCCAATTCTCTTTTGAAAGTTACTGTTGAATCTGCTTGCACCGCCCTTTCAGGCAGCGCATTCCAGCTCCCAACCCACCGTGTCAAAAAGTGTTTCCGCACGTCGCCTCTGATTGTTTTGCCAATCACCTTCCGATCTGGTTACCGACCTTACTGCCACTGGAAACATTCCTTTCTGGTCCCTCTTAACAAAACCACTCCTGATCTTCAAGATCGTCGCAGGTCTGCCCCTCCGCCCAAACCCGCTCCAACCCCATAGTTCAGCTGTTTGCGTTTCTACTTATTGAACTGCTGGCTGCTCGCTCAGAGAACCTGAGCGAGGAGCCGACAGGTAAGACGGGGGCTGTTTGTGTTTGATGGGACAGTGCAGAGGAAGCTTTACTCTGTATCTAACCCGTGCTGTACCTGCCCTGGGAGTGTTTGATGGGACAGTGTAGAGGGAGCTTTGCTCTGCATCTAACCCGTGCTGTACCTGCCCTGGGAGTGTTTGATGGGACAGTGTAGAGGGAGCTTTACTCTGTATCTACCCCGTGCTGTACCTGCCCTGGGAGTGTTTGATGGGACAGTGGACAGGGAGCTTTACTCTGTATCTAACCGTGCTGAACCTGCCCTGGGAGTGTTTGATGGGACAGTGTAGAGGGAGCTTTACTCTGTATCTAACCCCGTGCTGTACCTGCCCTGGGTGTATTTGATGGGACAGTGTAGAGGGAGCTTTACTCTATATCTAACCCGTGCTGTACCTGCCCTGGGAGTGTTTGATGGGACAGTGTAGAGGGAGCTTTACTCTGCACCTAACCCCGTGCTGTACCGGTCCTGGGAGTGTTTGATGGGACAGTGTAGAGGGAGCTTTACTCTGCACCTAACACCGTGCTGTACCTGCCCTGGGAGTGCTTCATGGGATAGTGCAGAGGGAGCTTTACTCTGTATCTAACCCGTGCTGTTCCTGCCCTGGGAGTGTTTGATGGGACAGTGTAGAGGGAGCTTTACTCTGTATCTAACCCGTGCTGTTCCTGCACTGGGAGTGTTTGATGGGGCAGTGTAGAGGGAGCTTTACTCTGTATCTAACCCGTGCTGTACCTGCCCTGGGAGTGTTTGATGGGACAGTGCAGAGGGAGCTTTACTCTGTATCTAACCCGTGCTGCACCTGTCCTGGGAGTGTTTGATGGGACAGTGTAGAGGGAGCTTTACTCTGTATCTAACCCGTGCTGAACCTGCCCTGGGAGTGTTTGATGGGACAGTGTAGAGGGAGCTTTACTCTGTATCTAACCCCGTGCTGTACCTGCCCTGGGTGTGTTTGATGGGACAGTGTAGAGGGAGCTTTACTCTGTATCTAACCCGTGCTGTACCTGCCCTGGGAGTGTTTGATGGGACAGTGTAGAGGGAGCTTTACTCTGTACCTAACCCCGTGCTGTACCGGTCCTGGGAGTGTTTGATGGGACAGTGTAGAGGGAGCTTTACTCTGTATCTAACCCGTGCTGTACCTGCCCTGGGAGTGTTTGATGGGACAGTGCAGAGGGAGCTTTACTCTGTATCTAACCCCATGCTGTACCTGCCCTGGGAGTGTTTGATGGGACAGTGTAGAGGGAGCTTTACTCTCTATCTAACCCTGTGCTGTACCTGCCCTGGGAGTGTTTGATGGGACAGTGTAGAGGGAGCTTTACTCTGTATCTAACCCATGCTGCACCTGCCCCGGGAGAGTTTGATGGGACAGTGTAGAGGGAGCTTTACTCTGTATCTAACCCCGTGCTGTACCTGCCCCGGGAGTGTTTGATGGGACAGTGTAGAGGGAGCTTTACTCTGTATCTAACCCCATGCTGTACCTGCCCTGGGAGTGTTTGATGGGACAGTGTCGAGGGAGCTTTACTCTGTATCTAACCCCGTGCTGTACCTGCCCTGGGAGTGTTTGATGGGACAGTGTAGAGGGAGCTTTACTCTGTATCTAACCCGTGCTGTACCTGCCCTGGGAGTGATTAATGGGACAGTGCAGAGGGAGCTTTACTCTATATCTAACCCGTGCTGTACCTGCCCTGGGAGTGTTTGATGGGACAGTGCAGAGGGAGCTTTACTCTGTATCTAACCCGTGCTGTACCTGTCCTGGGAGTGTTTGATGGGACAGTGTAGAGGGAGCTTTACTCTGTATCTAACCCGTGCTGAACCTGCCCTGGGAGTGTTTGATGGGACAGTGTAGAGGGAGCTTTACTCTGTACCTAACCCCGTGCTGTACCGGTCCTGGGAGTGTTTGATGGGACAGTGTAGAGGGAGCTTTACTCTGTATCTAACCCGTGCTGTACCTGCCCTGGGAGTGTTTGATGGGACAGTGTAGAGGGAGCTTTACTCTGTATCTAACCCTGTGCTGTACCTGCCCTGGGAGTGTTTGATGGGGACAGTGTAGAGGGAGCTTTACTCTGTATCTAACCCCGTGCTGTACCTGCCCTGGGAGTGTTTGATGGGACAGTGCAGAGGGAGCTTTACTCTCAATCTAACCTGTGCTGTACCTGCCCTGGGAGTGTTTGATGGGACAGTGTAGAGGGAGCTTTACTCTGTATCTAACCCATGCTGTACCTGCCCTGGGAGTGTTTGATGGGACAGTGTAGAGGGGAGCTTTACTCTGTATCTAACCCCGTGCTGTACCTGCCCTGGGAGTGTTTGATGGGACAGTGCAGAGGGAGCTTTACTCTGTATCTAACCCGTGCTGTACCTGCCCTGGGAGTGTTTGATGGGACAGTGCAGAGGGAGCTTTACTCTGTATCTAACCCATGCTGTACCTGCCCCGGGAGTGTTTGATGGGACAGTGTAGAGGGAGCTTTACTCTGTATCTAAGCCCGTGCTGTACCTGCCCTGGGAGTGTTTGATGGGACAGTGTAGAGGGAGCTTTACTCTGTATCTAACCCCATGCTGTACCTGCCCTGGGAGTGTTTGATGGGACAATGTAGAGGGAGCTTAACTCTGTAACTTACCCCGCGTTGTACCTGCCCTGGGAGTGTTTGATGGGACAGTGCAGAGGGAGCTTTACTCTGTATCTAACCCGTGCTGTACCTGCCCTGGGAGTGTTTGATGGGACAGTGCAGAGGGAGCTTTACTCTGTATCTAACCCCATGCTGTACCTGCCCTGGGAGTGTTTGATGGGACAGTGTGGAGGGAGCTTTACTCTCTATCTAACCTGTGCTGTACCTGCCCTGGGAGTGTTTGATGGGACAGTGTCGAGGGAGCTTTACTCTGTATCTAACCCATGCTGTACCTGCCCTGGGAGTGTTTGATGGGACAGTGTCGAGGGAGCTTTACTCTGTATCTAACCCCGTGCTGTACCTGCCCTGGGAGTGTTTGATGGGACAGTGCAGAGGGAGCTTTACTCTGTATCTAACCCGTGCTGTACCTGCCCTGGGAGTGTTTGATGGGACAGTGCAGAGGGAGCTTTACTCTGTATCTAACCCATGCTGCACCTGCCCCGGGAGAGTTTGATGGGACAGTGTGGAGGGAGCTTTACTCTGTATCGAACCCCATGCTGTACCTGCCCCGGGAGTGTTTGATGGGACAGTGTAGAGGGAGCTTTACTCTGTATCTAACCCGTGCTGCACCTGTCCTGGGAGTGTTTGATGGGACAGTGTAGAGGGAGCTTTACTCTGTATCTAACCCGTGCTGAACCTGCCCTGGGAGTGTTTGATGGGACAGTGTAGAGGGAGCTTTACTCTGTATGTAACCCCGTGCAGTACCTGCCCTGGGTGTGTTTGATGGGACAGTGTAGAGGGAGCTTTACTCTGTATCTAACCCGTGCTGTACCTGCCCTGGGAGTGTTTGATGGGACAGTGTAGAGGGAGCTTTACTCTGTACCTAACCCCGTGCTGTACCGGTCCTGGGAGTGTTTGATGGGACAGTGTAGAGGGAGCTTTACTCTGTATCTAACCCGTGCTGTACCTGCCCTGGGAGTGTTTGATGGGACAGTGCAGAGGGAGCTTTACTCTGTATCTAACCCCATGCTGTACCTGCCCTGGGAGTGTTTGATGGGACAGTGTAGAGGGAGCTTTACTCTCTATCTAACCCGTGCTGTACCTGCCCTGGGAGTGTTTGATGGGACAGTGTAGAGGGAGCTTTACTCTGTATCTAACCCATGCTGCACCTGCCCCGGGAGAGTTTGATGGGACAGTGTAGAGGGAGCTTTACTCTGTATCTAACCCCGTGCTGTACCTGCCCGGGAGTGTTTGATGGGACAGTGTAGAGGGAGCTTTACTCTGTATCTAACCCCATGCTGTACCTGCCCTGGGAGTGTTTGATGGGACAGTGTAGAGGGAGCTTTACTCTGTATCTAACCCCGTGCTGAACCTGCCCTGGGAGTGTTTGATGGGACAGTGTAGAGGGAGCTTTACTCTGTATCTAACCCGTGCTGTACCTGCCCTGGGAGTGATTAATGGGACAGTGCGGAGGGAGCTTTACTCTATATCTAACCCGTGCTGTACCTGCCCTGGGAGTGTTTGATGGGACAGTGCAGAGGGAGCTTTACTCTGGATCTAACCCGTGCTGTACCTGTCCTGGGAGTGTTTGATGGGACAGTGTAGAGGGAGCTTTACTCTGTATCTAACCCGTGCTGAACCTGCCCTGGGAGTGTTTGATGGGACAGTGTAGAGGGAGCTTTACTCTGTATCTAACCCGTGCAGTACCTGCCCTGGGTGTGTTTGATGGGACAGTGTAGAGGGAGCTTTACTCTG
The DNA here is from genome assembly GCA_030390025.1 of Squalus acanthias. Classification (NCBI taxonomy): domain Eukaryota; kingdom Metazoa; phylum Chordata; class Chondrichthyes; order Squaliformes; family Squalidae; genus Squalus; species Squalus acanthias. Next base: position 259,123 of record JASTWF010000127.1, on the reverse strand, counting down.
TATCTAACCCGTGCTGTACCTGCCCTGGGAGTGTTTGATGGGACAGTGTAGAGGGAGCTTTACTCTGTACCTAACCCCGTGCTGTACCGGTCCTGGGAGTGTTTGATGGGACAGTGTAGAGGGAGCTTTACTCTGTATCTAACCCGTGCTGTACCTGCCCTGGGAGTGTTTGATGGGACAGTGCAGAGGGAGCTTTACTCTGTATCTAACCCCATGCTGTACCTGCCCTGGGAGTGTTTGATGGGACAGTGCAGAGGGAGCTTTACTCTCAATCTAACCTGTGCTGTACCTGCCCTGGGAGTGTTTGATGGGACAGTGTAGAGGGAGCTTTACTCTGTATCTAACCCATGCTGTACCTGCCCTGGGAGTGTTTGATGGGACAGTGTAGAGGGAGCTTTACTCTGTATCTAACCCCGTGCTGTACCTGCCCTGGGAGTGTTTGATGGGACAGTGCAGAGGGAGCTTTACTCTGTATCTAACCCGTGCTGTACCTGCCCTGGGAGTGTTTGATGGGACAGTGCAGAGGGAGCTTTACTCTGTATCTAACCCCATGCTGTACCTGCCCTGGGAGTGTTTGATGGGACAGTGCAGAGGGAGCTTTACTCTGTATCTAACCCGTGCTGTACCTGCCCTGGGAGTGTTTGATGGGACAGTGTAGAGGGAGCTTTACTCTGTATCTAACCCATGCTGCAGCTGCCCTGGGAGTGTTTGATGGGACAGTGTAGAGGGAGCTTTACTCTGTATCGAACCCCATGCTGTACCTGCCCCGGGAGTGTTTGATGGGACAGTGCAGAGGGAGCTTTACTCTGTATCTAACCCGTGCTGTACCTGCCCTGGGAGTGTTTGATGGGACAGTGTAGAGGGAGCTTTACTCTGTATCTAACCCCATGCTGTACCTGCCCTGGGAGTGTTTGATGGGACAGTGTAGAGGGAGCTTTACTCTGTATCTAACCCATGCTGTACCTGCCCTGGGAGTGTTTGATGGGACAATGTAGAGGGAGCTTAACTCTGTATCTTACCCCGCGTTGTACCTGCCCTGGGAGTGTTTGATGGGACAGTGTAGAGGGAGCTTTACTCTGTATCTAACCCCGTGCTGTTCCTGCCCTGGGAGTGTTTGATGGGACAGTGTAGAGGGAGCTTTACTCTGTATCTAACCCGTGCTGTTCCTGCCCTGGGAGTGTTTGATGGGACAGTGTAGAGGGAGCTTTACTCTGTATCTAACCTGTGCTGTACCTGCCCTGGGAGTGTTTGATGGGGCAGTGTAGAGGGAGCTTTACTCTGTATCTAACCCGTGCTGTACCTGCCCTGGGAGTGTTTGATTGGACAGTGCAGAGGGAGCTTTACTCTGTATCTAACCCCGTGCTGTACCTGCCCTGGGAGTGTTTGATGGGACAGTGAAGGGGGAACTTTACTCTGTATCTAACCTCGTGCTGTACCTGCCCTGGGAGTGTTTGATGGGACAGTGGACAGGGAGCTTTACTCTGTATCTAACCCGTGCTGAACCTGCCCTGGGAGTGTTTGATGGGACAGTGTGGAGGGAGCTTTACTCTGTATCTAACCCCATGCTGTACCTGCCCTGGGAGTGTTTGATGGGACAGTGTAGAGGGAGCTTTACTCTGTATCTAACCTGTGCTGTACCTGCCCTGGGAGTGTTTGATGGGACAGTGTAGAGGGAGCTTTACTCTGTATCTAACCCGTGCTGTACCTGCCCTGGGAGTGTTTGATGGACAGTGTAGAGGGAGCTTTACTCTGTATCTAACCCCATGCTGTACCTGCCCTGGGAGTGTTTGATGGGACAGTGTAGAGGGAGCTTTACTCTGTATCTAACCCCGTGCTGTACCTGCCCTGGGAGTGTTTGATGGGACAGTGCAGAGGGAGCTTTACTCTGTATCTAACCCGTGCTGTAACCTGCCTGGGAGTGTTGATGGGACAGTGCAGAGGGAGCTTTACTCTGTATCTAACCCATGCTGCACCTGCCCAGGGAGTGTTTGATGGGACAGTGTAGAGGGAGCTTTACTCTGTATCTAACCGTGCTGTACCTGCCCTGGGAGTGTTTGATGGGACAGTGTAGAGGGAGCTTTACTCTGTATCTAACCCCATGCTGTACCTGCCTGGGAGTGTTTGATGGGACATGTAGAGGGAGCTTAACTCTGTAACTTAACCCAGCGTTGTACCTGCCCTGGGAGTGTTTGATGGGACAGTGCAGAGGGAGCTTTACTCTGTATCTAACCCGTGCTGTACCTGCCCTGGGAGTGTTTGATGGGACAGTGCAGAGGGAGCTTTACTCTGTATCTAACCGTGCTGTACCTGCCCTGGGAGTGGTTTGATGGGACAGTGTGGAGGGAGCTTTACTCTGTATCTAACCCGTGCTGTACCTGCCCTGGGAGTGTTTGATGGGACAGTGTAGAGGGAGCTTTACTCTGTATCTAACCCTGCTGTACCTGCCCTGGGAGTGTTTGATGGGACAGTGTCGAGGAGCTTTACTCTGTATCTAACCCGTGCTGTACCTGCCCTGGGAGTGTTTGATGGGACAGTGTAGAGGGAGCTTTACTCTGTATCTAACCCGTGCTGTACCTGCCCTGGGAGTGTTTGATGGGACAGTGTAGAGGGAGCTTTACTCTGTATCTAACCCGTGCTGTACCTGCCCTGGAGTGTTTGATGGGACAGTGTAGAGGGAGCTTTACTCTGTATCTAACCCGTGCTGTACCTGCCCTGGGAGTGTTTGATGGGACAGTGTAGAGGGAGCTTTACTCTGTATCTAACCCGTGCTGTACCTGCCCTGGGAGTGTTTGATGGGACAGTGTAGAGGGAGCTTTACTCTGTATCTAACCCGTGCTGTACCTGCCCTGGGAGTGTTTGATGGGACAGTGTAGAGGGAGCTTTACTCTGTATCTAACCCGTGCTGTACCTGCCCTGGGAGTGTTTGATGGGACAGTGTAGAGGGAGCTTTACTCTGTATCTAACCCGTGCTGTACCTGCCCTGGGAGTGTTTGATGGGACAGTGTAGAGGGAGCTTTACTCTGTATCTAACCCGTGCTGTACCTGCCCTGGGAGTGTTTGATGGGACAGTGTAGAGGGAGCTTTACTCTGTATCTAACCCGTGCTGTACCTGCCCTGGGAGTGTTTGATGGGACAGTGTAGAGGGAGCTTTACTCTGTATCTAACCCGTGCTGTACCTGCCCTGGGAGTGTTTGATGGACAGTGTAGAGGGAGCTTTACTCTGTATCTAACCCGTGCTGTACCTGCCCTGGGAGTGTTTGATGGGACAGTGTAGAGGGAGCTTTACTCTGTATCTAACCCGTGCTGTACCTGCCCTGGGAGTGTTTGATGGGACAGTGTAGAGGGAGCTTTACTCTGTATCTAACCCGTGCTGTACCTGCCCTGGGAGTGTTTGATGGGACAGTGTAGAGGGAGCTTTACTCTGTATCTAACCCGTGCTGTACCTGCCCTGGGAGTGTTTGATGGGACAGTGTAGAGGGAGCTTTACTCTGTATCTAACCCGTGCTGTACCTGCCCTGGGAGTGTTTGATGGGACAGTGTAGAGGGAGCTTTACTCTGTATCTAACCCGTGCTGTACCTGCCCTGGGAGTGTTTGATGGGACAGTGTAGAGGGAGCTTTACTCTGTATCTAACCCGTGCTGTACCTGCCCTGGGAGTGTTTGATGGGACAGTGTAGAGGGAGCTTTACTCTGTATCTAACCCGTGCTGTACCTGCCCTGGGAGTGTTTGATGGGACAGTGTAGAGGGAGCTTTACTCTGTATCTAACCCCGTGTGTACCTGCCCTGGGAGTGTTTGATGGACAGTGTAGAGGGAGCTTTACTCTGTATCTAACCCGTGCTGTACCTGCCCTGGGAGTGTTTGATGGGACAGTGTAGAGGGAGCTTTACTCTGTATCTAACCCGTGCTGTACCTGCCCTGGGAGTGTTTGATGGGACAGTGTAGAGGGAGCTTTACTCTGTATCTAACCCGTGCTGTACCTGCCCTGGGAGTGTTTGATGGGACAGTGTAGAGGGAGCTTTACTCTGTATCTAACCCGTGCTGTACCTGCCCTGGGAGTGTTTGATGGGACAGTGTAGAGGGAGCTTTACTCTGTATCTAACCCGTGCTGTACCTGCCCTGGGAGTGTTTGATGGGACAGTGTAGAGGGAGCTTTACTCTGTATCTAACCCGTGCTGTACCTGCCCTGGGAGTGTTTGATGGGACAGTGTAGAGGGAGCTTTACTCTGTATCTAACCCGTGCTGTACCTGCCCTGGGAGTGTTTGATGGGACAGTGTAGAGGGAGCTTTACTCTGTATCTAACCCGTGCTGTACCTGCCCTGGGAGTGTTTGATGGGACAGTGTAGAGGGAGCTTTACTCTGTATCTAACCCGTGCTGTACCTGCCCTGGGAGTGTTTGATGGGACAGTGTAGAGGGAGCTTTACTCTGTATCTAACCCGTGCTGTACCTGCCCTGGGAGTGTTTGATGGGACAGTGTAGAGGGAGCTTTACTCTGTATCTAACCCGTGCTGTACCTGCCCTGGGAGTGTTTGATGGGACAGTGTAGAGGGAGCTTTACTCTGTATCTAACCCGTGCTGTACCTGCCCTGGGAGTGTTTGATGGGACAGTGTAGAGGGAGCTTTACTCTGTATCTAACCCGTGCTGTACCTGCCCTGGGAGTGTTTGATGGGACAGTGTAGAGGGAGCTTTACTCTGTATCTAACCCGTGCTGTACCTGCCCTGGGAGTGTTTGATGGGACAGTGTAGAGGGAGCTTTACTCTGTATCTAACCCGTGCTGTACCTGCCCTGGGAGTGTTTGATGGGACAGTGTAGAGGGAGCTTTACTCTGTATCTAACCCGTGCTGTACCTGCCCTGGGAGTGTTTGATGGGACAGTGTAGAGGGAGCTTTACTCTGTATCTAACCCGTGCTGTACCTGCCCTGGGAGTGTTTGATGGACAGTGTAGAGGGAGCTTTACTCTGTATCTAACCCGTGCTGTACCTGCCCTGGGTGTGTTTGATGGGACAGTGTAGAGGGAGCTTTACTCTGTATCTAACCCGTGCTGTACCTGCCCTGGGAGTGTTTGATGGGACAGTGTAGAGGGAGCTTTACTCTGTATCTAACCCGTGCTGTACCTGCCCTGGGAGTGTTTGATGGGACAGTGTAGAGGGAGCTTTACTCTGTATCTAACCCGTGCTGTACCTGCCCTGGGAGTGTTTGATGGGACAGTGTAGAGGGAGCTTTACTCTGTATCTAACCCGTGCTGTACCTGCCCTGGGAGTGTTTGATGGGACAGTGTAGAGGGAGCTTTACTCTGTATCTAACCCGTGCTGTACCTGCCCTGGAGTGTTTGATGGGACAGTGTAGAGGGAGCTTTACTCTGTATCTAACCCGTGCTGTACCTGCCCTGGGAGTGTTTGATGGGACAGTGTAGAGGGAGCTTTACTCTGTATCTAACCCGTGCTGTACCTGCCCTGGGAGTGTTTGATGGGACAGTGTAGAGGGAGCTTTACTCTGTATCTAACCTGTGCTGTACCTGCCCTGGGAGTGTTTGATGGGACAGTGTAGAGGGAGCTTTACTCTGTATCTAACCCGTGCTGTACCTGCCCTGGGAGTGTTTGATGGGACAGTGTAGGGGGAGCTTTACTCTGTATCTAACCCGTGCTGTACCTGCCCTGGGAGTGTTTGATGGGACAGTGTAGAGGGAGCTTTACTCTGTATCTAACCCGTGCTGTACCTGCCCTGGGAGTGTTTGATGGGACAGTGTAGAGGGAGCTTTACTCTGTATCTAACCCGTGCTGTACCTGCCCTGGGAGTGTTTGATGGGACAGTGTAGAGGGAGCTTTACTCTGTATCTAACCGTGCTGTACCTGCCCTGGGAGTGTTTGATGGGACAGTGTAGAGGGAGCTTTACTCTGTATCTAACCCGTGCTGTACCTGCCCTGGGAGTGTTTGATGGGACAGTGTAGAGGGAGCTTTACTCTGTATCTAACCCGTGCTGTACCTGCCCTGGGAGTGTTTGATGGGACAGTGTAGAGGGAGCTTTACTCTGTATCTAACCCGTGCTGTACCTGCCCTGGGAGTGTTTGATGGGACAGTGTAGAGGGAGCTTTACTCTGTATCTAACCCGTGCTGTACCTGCCCTGGGAGTGTTTGATGGGACAGTGTAGAGGGAGCTTTACTCTGTATCTAACCCGTGCTGTACCTGCCCTGGGAGTGTTTGATGGGACAGTGTAGAGGGAGCTTTACTCTGTATCTAACCCGTGCTGTACCTGCCCTGGGAGTGTTTGATGGGACAGTGTAGAGGGAGCTTTACTCTGTATCTAACCCGTGCTGTACCTGCCCTGGGAGTGTTTGATGGGACAGTGTAGAGGGAGCTTACTCTGTATCTAACCCGTGCTGTACCTGCCCTGGGAGTGTTTGATGGGACAGTGTAGAGGGAGCTTTACTCTGTATCTAACCCGTGCTGTACCTGCCCTGGGAGTGTTTGATGGGACAGTGTAGAGGGAGCTTTACTCTGTATCTAACCCGTGCTGTACCTGCCCTGGGAGTGTTTGATGGGACAGTGTAGAGGGAGCTTTACTCTGTATCTAACCCGTGCTGTACCTGCCCTGGGAGTTTTGATGGACAGTGTAGAGGGAGCTTTACTCTGTATCTAACCCGTGCTGTACCTGCCCTGGGAGTGTTTGATGGGACAGTGTAGAGGGAGCTTTACTCTGTATCTAATAATGAGCCTTACGCCTGGTAAACTTAATGGAAGCTTTATCAACTTTAAACGGTGCTGCATACAAAAAGTCTTACCCAGCTCTTAGAGAGCTAAGGATCCTCGTATCTCCTGACTGTAACTGGAAGTGTGTGATACAGGAAGTGAGTGAGCTTACTCTGTATCTAACCCGTGCTGTACCTGCCCTGGGAGTGTTTGATGGGACAGTGTAGAGGGAGCTTTACTCTGTATCTAACCCGTGCTGTACCTGCCCTGGGAGTGTTTGATGGGACAGTGTAGAGGGAGCTTTACTCTGTATCTAACCCGTGCTGTACCTGCCCTGGGAGTGTTTGATGGGACAGTGTAGAGGGAGCTTTACTCTGTATCTAACCCGTGCTGTACCTGCCCTGGGAGTGTTTGATGGGACAGTGAGAGGGAGCTTTACTCTGTATCTAACCCGTGCTGTACCTGCCCTGGGAGTGTTTGATGGGACAGTGTAGAGGGAGCTTTACTCTGTATCTAACCCGTGCTGTACCTGCCTGGGAGTGTTTGATGGGACAGTGTAGAGGGAGCTTTACTCTGTATCTAACCCGTGCTGTACCTGCCCTGGGAGTGTTTGATGGGACAGTGTAGAGGGAGCTTTACTCTGTATCTAACCCGTGCTGTACCTGCCCTGGGAGTGTTTGATGGGACAGTGTAGAGGGAGCTTTACTCTGTATCTAACCCGTGCTGTACCTGCCCGGGAGTGTTTGATGGGACAGTGTAGAGGGAGCTTTACTCTGTATCTAACCCGTGCTGTACCTGCCCTGGAGTGTTTGATGGGACAGTGTAGAGGAGCTTTACTCTGTATCTAACCCGTGCTGTACCTGCCCTGGGAGTGTTTGATGGGACAGTGTAGAGGGAGCTTTACTCTGTATCTAACCCGTGCTGTACCTGCCCTGGGAGTGTTTGATGGGACAGTGTAGAGGGAGCTTTACTCTGTATCTAACCCGTGCTGTACCTGCCCTGGGAGTGTTTGATGGGACAGTGTAGAGGGAGCTTTACTCTGTATCTAACCCGTGCTGTACCTGCCCTGGGAGTGTTTGATGGGACAGTGTAGAGGGAGCTTTACTCTGTATCTAACCCGTGCTGTACCTGCCCTGGGAGTGTTTGATGGGACAGTGTAGAGGGAGCTTTACTCTGTATCTAACCCGTGCTGTACCTGCCCTGGGAGTGTTTGATGGGACAGTGTAGAGGGAGCTTTACTCTGTATCTAACCCGTGCTGTACCTGCCCTGGGAGTGTTTGATGGGACAGTGTAGAGGGAGCTTTACTCTGTATCTAACCCGTGCTGTACCTGCCCTGGGAGTGTTTGATGGGACAGTGTAGAGGGAGCTTTACTCTGTATCTAACCCGTGCTGTACCTGCCCTGGGAGTGTTTGATGGGACAGTGTAGAGGGAGCTTTACTCTGTATCTAACCCGTGCTGTACCTGCCCTGGGAGTGTTTGATGGGACAGTGTAGAGGGAGCTTTACTCTGTATCTAACCCGTGCTGTACCTGCCCTGGGAGTGTTTGATGGGACAGTGTAGAGGGAGCTTTACTCTGTATCTAACCCGTGCTGTACCTGCCCTGGGAGTGTTTGATGGGACAGTGTAGAGGGAGCTTTACTCTGTATCTAACCCGTGCTGTACCTGCCCTGGGAGTGTTTGATGGGACAGTGTAGAGGGAGCTTTACTCTGTATCTAACCCGTGCTGTACCTGCCCTGGGAGTGTTTGATGGGACAGTGTAGAGGGAGCTTTACTCTGTATCTAACCCGTGCTGTACCTGCCCTGGGAGTGTTTGATGGGACAGTGTAGAGGGAGCTTTACTCTGTATCTAACCCGTGCTGTACCTGCCCTGGGAGTGTTTGATGGGACAGTGTAGAGGGAGCTTTACTCTGTATCTAACCCGTGCTGTACCTGCCCTGGGAGTGTTTGATGGGACAGTGTAAGAGGGAGCTTTACTCTGTATCTAACCCGTGCTGTACCTGCCCTGGGAGTGTTTGATGGGACAGTGTAGAGGAGCTTTACTCTGTATCTAACCCGTGCTGTACCTGCCCTGGGAGTGTTTGATGGGACAGTGTAGAGGGAGCTTTACTCTGTATCTAACCCGTGCTGTACCTGCCCTGGAGTGTTTGATGGGACAGTGTAGAGGGAGCTTTACTCTGTATCTAACCCGTGCTGTACCTGCCCTGGGAGTGTTTGATGGGACAGTGTAGAGGGAGCTTTACTCTGTATCTAACCCGTGCTGTACCTGCCCTGGGAGTGTTTGATGGGACAGTGTAGAGGGAGCTTTACTCTGTATCTAACCCGTGCTGTACCTGCCCTGGGAGTGTTTGATGGGACAGTGTAGAGGGAGCTTTACTCTGTATCTAACCCGTGCTGTACCTGCCCTGGGAGTGTTTGATGGGACAGTGTAGAGGGAGCTTTACTCTGTATCTAACCCGTGCTGTACCTGCCCTGGGAGTGTTTGATGGGACAGTGTAGAGGGAGCTTTACTCTGTATCTAACCCGTGCTGTACCTGCCCTGGAGTGTTTGATGGGACAGTGTAGAGGGAGCTTTACTCTGTATCTAACCCGTGCTGTACCTGCCCTGGGAGTGTTTGATGGGACAGTGTAGAGGGAGCTTTACTCTGTATCTAACCCGTGCTGTACCTGCCCTGGGAGTGTTTGATGGGACAGTGTAGAGGGAGCTTTACTCTGTATCTAACCCGTGCTGTACCTGCCCTGGGAGTGTTTGATGGGACAGTGTAGAGGGAGCTTTACTCTGTATCTAACCCGTGCTGTACCTGCCCTGGAGTGTTTGATGGGACAGTGTAGAGGGAGCTTTACTCTGTATCTAACCCGTGCTGTACCTGCCCTGGGAGTGTTTGATGGGACAGTGTAGAGGGAGCTTTACTCTGTATCTAACCCGTGCTGTACCTGCCCTGGGAGTGTTTGATGGGACAGTGTAGAGGGAGCTTTACTCTGTATCTAACCGTGCTGTACCTGCCCTGGGAGTGTTTGATGGGACAGTGTAGAGGGAGCTTTACTCTGTATCTAACCCGTGCTGTACCTGCCCTGGGAGTGTTTGATGGGACAGTGTAGAGGGAGCTTTACTCTGTATCTAACCCGTGCTGTACCTGCCCTGGGAGTGTTTGATGGGACAGTGTAGAGGGAGCTTTACTCTGTATCTAACCCGTGCTGTACCTGCCCTGGGAGTGTTTGATGGGACAGTGTAGAGGGAGCTTTACTCTGTATCTAACCCGTGCTGTACCTGCCCTGGGAGTGTTTGATGGGACAGTGTAGAGGGAGCTTTACTCTGTATCTAACCCGTGCTGTACCTGCCCTGGGAGTGTTTGATGGGACAGTGTAGAGGGAGCTTTACTCTGTATCTAACCCGTGCTGTACCTGCCCTGGGAGTGTTTGATGGGACAGTGTAGAGGGAGCTTTACTCTGTATCTAACCCGTGCTGTACCTGCCCTGGGAGTGTTTGATGGGACAGTGTAGAGGGAGCTTTACTCTGTATCTAACCCGTGCTGTACCTGCCCTGGGAGTGTTTGATGGGACAGTGTAGAGGGAGCTTTACTCTGTATCTAACCCGTGCTGTACCTGCCCTGGGAGTGTTTGATGGGACAGTGTAGAGGGAGCTTTACTCTGTATCTAACCCCGTGCTGTATACCTGCCCTGGGAGTGTTTGATGGGACAGTGTAGAGGGAGCTTTACTCTGTATCTAACCCGTGCTGTACCTGCCCTGGGAGTGTTTGATGGGACAGTGTAGAGAGAGCTTTACTCTGTATCTAACCCGTGCTGTACCTGCCCTGGGAGTGTTTGATGGGACAGTGTAGAGGGAGCTTTACTCTGTATCTAACCCGTGCTGTACCTGCCCTGGGAGTGTTTGATGGGACAGTGTAGAGGGAGCTTTACTCTGTATCTAACCCGTGCTGTACCTGCCCTGGGAGTGTTTGATGGACAGTGTAGAGGGAGCTTTACTCTGTATCTAACCCGTGCTGTACCTGCCCTGGGAGTGTTTGATGGGACAGTGTAGAGGGAGCTTTACTCTGTATCTAACCCGTGCTGTACCTGCCCTGGGAGTGTTTGATGGGACAGTGTAGAGGGAGCTTTACTCTGTATCTAACCCGTGCTGTACCTGCCCTGGGAGTGTTTGATGGGACAGTGTAGAGGGAGCTTTACTCTGTATCTAACCCGTGCTGTACCTGCCCTGGGAGTGTTTGATGGGACAGTGTAGAGGGAGCTTTACTCTGTATCTAACCCGTGCTGTACCTGCCCTGGGAGTGTTTGATGGGACAGTGTAGAGGGAGCTTTACTCTGTATCTAACCCGTGCTGTACCTGCCCTGGGAGTGTTTGATGGGACAGTGTAGAGGGAGCTTTACTCTGTATCTAACCCGTGCTGTACCTGCCCTGGGAGTGTTTGATGGGACAGTGTAGAGGGAGCTTTACTCTGTATCTAACCCGTGCTGTACCTGCCCTGGGAGTGTTTGATGGGACAGTGTAGAGGGAGCTTTACTCTGTATCTAACCCGTGCTGTACCTGCCCTGGAGTGTTTGATGGGACAGTGTAGAGGGAGCTTTACTCTGTATCTAACCCGTGCTGTACCTGCCCTGGGAGTGTTTGATGGGACAGTGTAGAGGGAGCTTTACTCTGTATCTAACCCGTGCTGTACCTGCCCTGGGAGTGTTTGATGGGACAGTGTAGAGGGAGCTTTACTCTGTATCTAACCCGTGCTGTACCTGCCCTGGGAGTGTTTGATGGGACAGTGTAGAGGGAGCTTTACTCTGTATCTAACCCGTGCTGTACCTGCCCTGGGAGTGTTTGATGGGACAGTGTAGAGGGAGCTTTACTCTGTATCTAACCCGTGCTGTACCTGCCCTGGGAGTGTTTGATGGGACAGTGTAGAGGGAGCTTTACTCTGTATCTAACCCGTGCTGTACCTGCCCTGGGAGTGTTTGATGGGACAGTGTAGAGGGAGCTTTACTCTGTATCTAACCCGTGCTGTACCTGCCCTGGGAGTGTTTGATGGGACAGTGTAGAGGGAGCTTTACTCTGTATCTAACCCGTGCTGTACCTGCCCTGGGAGTGTTTGATGGGACAGTGTAGAGGGAGCTTTACTCTGTATCTAACCCGTGCTGTACCTGCCCTGGGAGTGTTTGATGGGACAGTGTAGAGGGAGCTTTACTCTGTATCTAACCCGTGCTGTACCTGCCCTGGGAGTGTTTGATGGGACAGTGTAGAGGGAGCTTTACTCTGTATCTAACCCGTGCTGTACCTGCCCTGGGAGTGTTTGATGGGACAGTGTAGAGGGAGCTTTACTCTGTATCTAACCCGTGCTGTACCTGCCCTGGGAGTGTTTGATGGGACAGTGTAGAGGGAGCTTTACTCTGTATCTAACCCGTGCTGTACCTGCCCTGGGAGTGTTTGATGGGACAGTGTAGAGGGAGCTTTACTCTGTATCTAACCCGTGCTGTACCTGCCCTGGGAGTGTTTGATGGGACAGTGTAGAGGGAGCTTTACTCTGTATCTAACCCGTGCTGTACCTGCCCTGGGAGTGTTTGATGGGACAGTGTAGAGGGAGCTTTACTCTGTATCTAACCCGTGCTGTACCTGCCCTGGGAGTGTTTGATGGGACAGTGTAGAGGGAGCTTTACTCTGTATCTAACCCGTGCTGTACCTGCCCTGGGAGTGTTTGATGGGACAGTGTAGAGGGAGCTTTACTCTGTATCTAACCCGTGCTGTACCTGCCCTGGGAGTGTTTGATGGGACAGTGTAGAGGGAGCTTTACTCTGTATCTAACCCGTGCTGTACCTGCCCTGGGAGTGTTTGATGGGACAGTGTAGAGGGAGCTTTACTCTGTATCTAACCCGTGCTGTACCTGCCCTGGGAGTGTTTGATGGGACAGTGTAGAGGAGCTTTACTCTGTATCTAACCCGTGCTGTACCTGCCCTGGGAGTGTTTGATGGGACAGTGTAGAGGGAGCTTTACTCTGTATCTAACCCGTGCTGTACCTGCCCTGGGAGTGTTTGATGGGACAGTGTAGAGGGAGCTTTACTCTGTATCTAACCCGTGCTGTACCTGCCCTGGGAGTGTTTGATGGGACAGTGTAGAGGGAGCTTTACTCTGTATCTAACCCGTGCTGTACCTGCCCTGGGAGTGTTTGATGGGACAGTGTAGAGGGAGCTTTACTCTGTATCTAACCCGTGCTGTACCTGCCCTGGGAGTGTTTGATGGGACAGTGTAGAGGGAGCTTTACTCTGTATCTAACCCGTGCTGTACCTGCCCTGGGAGTGTTTGATGGGACAGTGTAGAGGGAGCTTTACTCTGTATCTAACCCGTGCTGTACCTGCCCTGGGAGTGTTTGATGGGACAGTGTAGAGGAGCTTTACTCTGTATCTAACCCGTGCTGTACCTGCCCTGGGAGTGTTTGATGGGACAGTGTAGAGGGAGCTTTACTCTGTATCTAACCCGTGCTGTACCTGCCCTGGAGTGTTTGATGGGACAGTGTAGAGGGAGCTTTACTCTGTATCTAACCCGTGCTGTACCTGCCCTGGGAGTGTTTGATGGGACAGTGTAGAGGGAGCTTTACTCTGTATCTAACCCGTGCTGTACCTGCCCTGGGAGTGTTTGATGGGACAGTGTAGAGGGAGCTTTACTCTGTATCTAACCCGTGCTGTACCTGCCCTGGGAGTGTTTGATGGGACAGTGTAGAGGGAGCTTTACTCTGTATCTAACCGTGCTGTACCTGCCCTGGGAGTGTTTGATGGGACAGTGTAGAGGGAGCTTTACTCTGTATCTAACCCGTGCTGTACCTGCCCTGGGAGTGTTTGATGGGACAGTGTAGAGGGAGCTTTACTCTGTATCTAACCCGTGCTGTACCTGCCCTGGGAGTGTTTGATGGGACAGTGTAGAGGGAGCTTTACTCTGTATCTAACCCGTGCTGTACCTGCCCTGGGAGTGTTTGATGGGACAGTGTAGAGGGAGCTTTACTCTGTATCTAACCCGTGCTGTACCTGCCCTGGGAGTGTTTGATGGGACAGTGTAGAGGGAGCTTTACTCTGTATCTAACCCGTGCTGTACCTGCCCTGGGAGTGTTTGATGGGACAGTGTAGAGGGAGCTTTACTCTGTATCTAACCCGTGCTGTACCTGCCCTGGGAGTGTTTGATGGGACAGTGTAGAGGGAGCTTTACTCTGTATCTAACCCGTGCTGTACCTGCCCTGGGAGTGTTTGATGGGACAGTGTAGAGGGAGCTTTACTCTGTATCTAACCCGTGCTGTACCTGCCCTGGGAGTGTTTGATGGGACAGTGTAGAGGGAGCTTTACTCTGTATCTAACCCGTGCTGTACCTGCCCTGGGAGTGTTTGATGGGACAGTGTAGAGGGAGCTTTACTCTGTATCTAACCCGTGCTGTACCTGCCCTGGGAGTGTTTGATGGGACAGTGTAGAGGGAGCTTTACTCTGTATCTAACCCGTGCTGTACCTGCCCTGGGAGTGTTTGATGGGACAGTGTAGAGGGAGCTTTACTCTGTATCTAACCCGTGCTGTACCTGCCCTGGGAGTGTTTGATGGGACAGTGTAGAGGGAGCTTTACTCTGTATCTAACCCGTGCTGTACCTGCCCTGGGAGTGTTTGATGGGACAGTGTAGAGGGAGCTTTACTCTGTATCTAACCCGTGCTGTACCTGCCCTGGGAGTGTTTGATGGGACAGTGTAGAGGGAGCTTTACTCTGTATCTAACCCGTGCTGTACCTGCCCTGGGAGTGTTTGATGGGACAGTGTAGAGGGAGCTTTACTCTGTATCTAACCCGTGCTGTACCTGCCCTGGGAGTGTTTGATGGGACAGTGTAGAGGGAGCTTTACTCTGTATCTAACCCGTGCTGTACCTGCCCTGGGAGTGTTTGATGGACAGTGTAGAGGGAGCTTTACTCTGTATCTAACCCGTGCTGTACCTGCCCTGGGAGTGTTTGATGGGACAGTGTAGAGGGAGCTTTACTCTGTATCTAACCCGTGCTGTACCTGCCCTGGGAGTGTTTGATGGGACAGTGTAGAGGGAGCTTTACTCTGTATCTAACCCGTGCTGTACCTGCCCTGGGAGTGTTTGATGGGACAGTGTAGAGGGAGCTTTACTCTGTATCTAACCCGTGCTGTACCTGCCCTGGGAGTGTTTGATGGGACAGTGTAGAGGGAGCTTTACTCTGTATCTAACCCGTGCTGTACCTGCCCTGGGAGTGTTTGATGGGACAGTGTAGAGGGAGCTTTACTCTGTATCTAACCCGTGCTGTACCTGCCCTGGGAGTGTTTGATGGGACAGTGTAGAGGGAGCTTTACTCTGTATCTAACCCGTGCTGTACCTGCCCTGGGAGTGTTTGATGGGACAGTGTAGAGGGAGCTTTACTCTGTATCTAACCCGTGCTGTACCTGCCCTGGGAGTGTTTGATGGGACAGTGTAGAGGGAGCTTTACTCTGTATCTAACCCGTGCTGTACCTGCCCTGGGAGTGTTTGATGGGACAGTGTAGAGGGAGCTTTACTCTGTATCTAACCCGTGCTGTACCTGCCCTGGGAGTGTTTGATGGGACAGTGTAGAGGGAGCTTTACTCTGTATCTAACCCGTGCTGTACCTGCCCTGGGAGTGTTTGATGGGACAGTGTAGAGGGAGCTTTACTCTGTATCTAACCCGTGCTGTACCTGCCCTGGGAGTGTTTGATGGGACAGTGTAGAGGGAGCTTTACTCTGTATCTAACCCGTGCTGTACCTGCCCTGGGAGTGTTTGATGGGACAGTGTAGAGGGAGCTTTACTCTGTATCTAACCCGTGCTGTACCTGCCCTGGGAGTGTTTGATGGGACAGTGTAGAGGGAGCTTTACTCTGTATCTAACCCGTGCTGTACCTGCCCTGGGAGTGTTTGATGGGACAGTGTAGAGGGAGCTTTACTCTGTATCTAACCCGTGCTGTACCTGCCCTGGGAGTGTTTGATGGGACAGTGTAGAGGGAGCTTTACTCTGTATCTAACCCGTGCTGTACCTGCCCTGGGAGTGTTTGATGGGACAGTGTTCGGGAGCTTTACTCTGTATCTAACCCGTGCTGTACCTGCCCTGGGAGTGTTTGATGGGACAGTGTAGAGGGAGCTTTACTCTGTATCTAACCCGTGCTGTACCTGCCCTGGGAGTGTTTGATGGGACAGTGTAGAGGGAGCTTTACTCTGTATCTAACCCGTGCTGTACCTGCCCTGGGAGTTTTTGATGGGACAGTGTAGAGGGAGCTTTACTCTGTATCTAACCCGTGCTGTACCTGCCCTGGGAGTGTTTGATGGGACAGTGTAGAGGGAGCTTTACTCTGTATCTAACCCGTGCTGTACCTGCCCTGGGAGTGTTTGATGGGACAGTGTAGAGGAGCTTTACTCTGTATCTAACCCGTGCTGTACCTGCCCTGGGAGTGTTTGATGGGACAGTGTAGAGGGAGCTTTACTCTGTATCTAACCCGTGCTGTACCTGCCCTGGGAGTGTTTGATGGGACAGTGTAGAGGGAGCTTTACTCTGTATCTAACCCGTGCTGTACCTGCCCTGGGAGTGTTTGATGGGACAGTGTAGAGGGAGCTTTACTCTGTATCTAACCCGTGCTGTACCTGCCCTGGGAGTGTTTGATGGGACAGTGTAGAGGGAGCTTTACTCTGTATCTAACCCGTGCTGTACCTGCCCTGGGAGTGTTTGATGGGACAGTGTAGAGGGAGCTTTACTCTGTATCTAACCCGTGCTGTACCTGCCCTGGGAGTGTTTGATGGGACAGTGAGAGGGAGCTTTACTCTGTATCTAACCGTGCTGTACCTGCCCTGGGAGGTTTTGATGGGACAGTGTAGAGGGAGCTTTACTCTGTATCTAACCCGTGCTGTACCTGCCCTGGGAGTGTTTGATGGGACAGTGTAGAGGGAGCTTTACTCTGTATCTAACCCGTGCTGTACCTGCCCTGGGAGTGTTTGATGGGACAGTGTAGAGAGGAGCTTTACTCTGTACCTAACCCGTGCTGTACCGTCCTGGAGTGTTTTTGATGGGACAGTGTAGAGGGAGCTTTACTCTGTATCTAACCCGTGCTGTACCTGCCTGGGAGTGTTTGATGGGACAGTGTAGAGGGAGCTTTACTCTGTATCTAACCCGTGCTGTACCTGCCCTGGGAGTGTTTGATGGGACAGTGTAGAGGGAGCTTTACTCTGTATCTAACCCGTGCTGTACCTGCCCTGGGAGTGTTTGATGGGACAGTGTAGAGGAGCTTTACTCTGTATCTAACCCGTGCTGTACCTGCCCTGGGAGTGTTTGATGGACAGTGTAGAGGGAGCTTTACTCTGTATCTAACCCGTGCTGTACCTGCCTGGGAGTGTTTGATGGGACAGTGTAGAGGAGCTTTACTCTGTATCTAACCCGTGCTGTACCTGCCCTGGGAGTGTTTGATGGGACAGTGTGGAGGGAGCTTTACTCTGTATCTAACCCCGTGCTGTACCTGCCCTGCCGGGTGTGTTTGATGGGACAGTGTAGAGGGAGCTTTACTCTGTATCTAACCCGTGCTGTATCTGCCCTGGGAGTGTTTGATGGGACAGTGTAGAGGGAGCTTTACTCTGTATCTAACCCGTGCTGTACCTGCCCTGGGAGTGTTTGATGGGACAGTGTAGAGGAGCTTTACTCTGTATCTAACCCGTGCTGTACCTGCCCTGGGAGTGTTTGATGGGACAGTGTAGAGGGAGCTTTACTCTGTATCTAACCCGTGCTGTACCTGCCCTGGGAGTGTTTGATGGACAGTGTAGAGGGAGCTTTACTCTGTATCTAACCCATGCTGTACCTGCCCTGGGAGTGTTTGATGGGACAGTGTAGAGGGAGCTTTACTCTGTATCTAACCCGTGCTGCACCTGCCCTGGGAGTGTTTGATGGGACAGTGTAGAGGAGCTTTACTCTGTATCTAACCGTGCTGTACCTGCCCTGGGAGTGTTTGATGGGACAGTGTAGAGGGAGCTTTACTCTGTATCTAACCCGTGCTGTACCTGCCCTGGGAGTGTTTGATGGGACAGTGTAGAGGGAGCTTTACTCTGTATCAAACCCGTGCTGTACCTGCCTGGGAGTGTTTGATGGGACAGTGTAGAGAGCTTTACTCTGTATCTAACCCGTGCTGTACCTGCCCTGGGAGTGTTTGATGGACAGTGTAGAGGGAGCTTTACTCTGTATCTAACCCGTGCTGTACCCTGCCCTGGGAGTGTTTGATGGGACATGTAGAGGGAGCTTTACTCTGTATCTAACCCGTGCTGTACCTGCCCTGGGAGTGTTTGATGGGACAGTGTAGAGGGAGCTTTACTCTTATCTAACCCCGTGCTGTACCTGCCCTGGGAGTGTTTGATGGGACAGTGTAGAGGGAGCTTTACTCTGTATCTAACCCGTGCTGTACCTGCCCTGGGAGTGTTTGATGGGACAGTGAAGAGGGAGCTTTACTCTGTATCTAACCTCGTGCTGTACCTGCCTGGGAGTGTTTGATGGGACAGTGTACAGGGAGCTTTACTCTGTATCTAACCCCGTGCTGTACCTGCCCTGTGAGTGTTTGATGGGACAGTGTAGAGGGAGCTTTACTCTGTATCTTAACCCGTGCTGTACCTGCCCTGGGAGTTGTTTGATGGGACAGTGTAGAGGGAGCTTTACTCTGTATCTAACCCCGTGCTGTACCTGCCCTGGGAGTGTTTGATGGGACAGTGTAGAGGGAGCTTTACTCTGTATCTAACCCGTGCTGTACCTGCCCTGGGAGTGTTTGATGGGACAGTGTAGAGGGAGCTTTACTCTGTATCTAACCCGTGCTGTACCTGCCCTGGGAGTGTTTGATGGGACAGTGTAGAGGGAGCTTTACTCTGTATCTAACCCGTGCTGTACCTGCCCTGGGAGTGTTTGATTGGGACAGTGTAGAGGGAGCTTTACTCTGTATCTAACCCGTGCTGTACCTGCCCTGGGAGTGTTTGATGGGACAGTGTAGAGGGAGCTTTACTCTGTATCTAACCCGTGCTGTACCTGCCCTGGGAGTGTTTGATGGGACAGAGTAGAGGGAGCTTTACTCTGTATCTAACCCGTGCTGTACCTGCCAGGGAGTGTTTGATGGGACAGTGTCGAAGGGAGCTTTACTCTGTATCTAACCCGTGCTGTACCTGCCCTGGGAGTGTTTGATGGGACAGTGTGGAGGGAGCTTTACTCTGTATCTAACCCGTGCTGTACCTGCCCTGGGAGTGTTTGATGGGACAGTGTAGAGGGAGCTTTACTCTGTATCTAACCCGTGCTGTACCTGCCCTGGGAGTGTTTGATGGGACAGTGTCGAGGAGCTTTACTCTGTATCTAACCCGTGCTGTACCTGCCCTGGGAGTGTTTGATGGGACAGTGTTGAGGGAGCTTTACTCGTATCTAACCCGTGCTGGACCGCCCTGGGAGTGTTGTGATGGACAGTGTAGAGGGGCTTTACTCTGTATCTAACCCGTGCTGTACCTGCCCTGAGTGTTTGATGGGACAGTGAGAGGGAGCTTTACTCTGTATCTAACCCTGCTGTATCTGCCCTGGGAGTGTTGATGGGACAGTGAAGAGGGAACTTTACTCTGTATTCTAACCCGTGCTGTACCAGCCCTGGGAGTGTTTGTT
>JASTWF010000127.1:175000-239284 GCA_030390025.1 Squalus acanthias | reverse complement strand
GGGAGCGCCGCACTGTCGGAGGGGCAGTACTGAGGGAGCGCCGCACTGTCGGAGGGGCAGTACTGAGGGAGCGCCGCACTGTTGCAGGGGCAGTACTGAGGGAGCGCCGCACTGTCGGAGGGGCAGTACTGAGGGAGCGCCGCACTGTCGGAGGGGAGTACTGAGGGAGCGCCGCACTGTCGGAGGGGCAGTACTGAGGGAGTGCTGCACTGTCGGAGGGGAGTACTGAGGGAGCGCTGCACTATCGGAGGGGCAGTACTGAGGGAGAGCTGCACTGTCGGAGGGGCAGTACTGAGGGAGTGCCGCACTGTCGGAGGGGCAGTACTGAAGGAGCACCGCTCTGTCGGAGGAGCAGTACTGAAGGAGCACCGCTCTGTCGGAGGGGCAGTACTGAGGAAGATAAAAGATCCCATGGCCATTATTGGAAGAAGAGCAGGGGGGAGTTCTCCCCGGTGTCCTGGCCAATATTTATCTCTCAACCAACATCACTACATCTGGTCAGGATCACATTGCTATTTGTGGGAGCTTGCTGTGCGCAAATTGGTTGCCCAGTTTCCTACATTACTGAATGTACTGTCCTCTAGCGCTCATAGGCTGACCCGTGACCCCAGCGAGGGGTCATCACCCTTGGTGAGACCCGTGACCCCAGCAAGGTGTCAGTGCCTGTGGGGACCCTTGACCCCCAGTGACCCTGAACCCGTATGATCCTAATACCAGTGATCCCAATCCCGTTTTATGTCTGAATGTTACTGAAGATGCCCCTGTTTTGTTTGCTCCCAGGAACCGCGGTGGTCCCGTACGATGGGGAGGTCAGTCTTGCCGTGAGCTGCAATCAATCTGCGGTTGGTAAGTCATTTTCTGGAGCGGGATTGAGACAGATTCCGTGGATTAATCCCGGGCTCCTTCTCTACTACCACCTTCATTGTTGTGATGAGTGGTTCCCGCGCTCCTGGGAAACAGGCAGAGCTCATTGCTCTGTATAAACTTGCACAGTTTACAGAAACTCCACCCTCGAGACCTGCGCCTGTCGCTCTTCACACTCTGTGAGAGTGAGGGGGGAAACACGGAGTCAGGAATGGGCTGATAGGAATCGATAAGCTGATTGATTCCACTTTAAGAGCAGCACTTATCTCGGACACACTGTCAGAGGGGCAGTACTGAGAGAGTGCCGCACTGTCGGAGGGGAAGTACTGAGGGAGTGCCGCACTGTCGGAGGGGCGGTACTGAGGGAGCGCTGCACTGTCGGAGGGGCAGTACTGAGGGAGTGCTGCACTGTTGGAGGGGCAGTACAGAGGGAGCGCCGCACTGTCGGAGGGGCAGTACTGAGGGAGCGCTGCACTGTCGTAGTGCCAGTACTGAGGGAGCGCCGCACTGCCGGAGGGGCAGTACTGAGGGAGTGCTGCACTGTCGGAGGGGCAGTACTGAGGGAGTGCTGCACTGTTGGAGGGGCAGTACTGAGGGAGTGCCGCACTATCGGAGGGGCAGTACTGAGGGAGCACCGCACTGTCGGAGGGGCAGTACTGAGGGAGCGCTGCACTGTCGGAGTGCCAGTACTGAGGGAGCGCCGCACTGTCGGAGGGGCAGTACTGAGGGAGAGCCGCACTGTCGGAAGGGCAGTACTGAGGGAGCGCCGCACTGTCGGAGGGGCAATACTGAGGGAGTGGCGCACTGTCGGAGGGGCAGTACTGAGGGAGCGCCGCACTGTCGGAGGGGCAGTACTGAGGGAGCGCCGCACTGTCGGAGGGGCAGTACTGAGGGAGTGGCGCACTGTCGGAGGGGCAGTACTGAGGGAGCGCCGCACTGTCGGAGGGGCAGTACTGAGGGAGCGCCGCACTGTCGAAGGGGCAGTACTGAGGGAGCTCCGCACTGTCGAAGGGGCAGCACTGAGGGAGATAAAAGATCCCACGACCATTATTGGAAGAAGAGCAGGGGGGAGTTCTCCCCGGTGTCCTGGCCAATATTTATCTCTCAACCAGTATCACTAAATCTGGTCAGGATCACATTGCTATTTGTGGGAGCTTGCTGTGCGCAAATTGGTTGCCCAGTTTCCTACATTACTGAATGTACTGTCCTCTAGCGCTCATAGGCTGACCCGTGACCCCAGCGAGGGGTCATCACCCTTGGTGAGACCCGTGACCCCAGCAAGGGGTCAGTGCCTGTGGGGACCCTTGACCCCCAGTGACCCTGAACCCGTATGATCCTAATACCAGTGATCCCAATCCCGTTTTATGTCTGAATGTTACTGAAGATGCCCCTGTTTTGTTTGCTCCCAGGAACCGCGGTGGTCCCGTACGATGGGGAGGTCAGTCTTGCCGTGAGCTGCAATCAATCTGCGGTTGGTAAGTCATTTTCTGGAGCGGGATTGAGACAGATTCCGTGGATTAATCCCTGGCTCCTCCTCTACTACCACCTTCATTGTTGTGATGAGTGGTTCCCGCGCTCCTGGGAAACAGGCAGAGCTCATTGCTCTGTATAAACTTGCACAGTTTACAGAAACTCCACCCTCGAGACCTGCGCCTGTCGCTCTTCACACTCTGAGAGTGAGGGGGGAAACACGGGGTCAGGAATGGGCTGATAGAAATCAATAAGCTGATTGATTCCACTTTAAGAGCAGCACTTATCTTGGACGCACTGTCAGAGGGGCAGTACTGAGGGAGCGCCGCACTGTCGGAGGGGAAGTACTGAGGGAGTGCTGCACTGTCGGAGGGGCAGTACAGAGGGAGCGCCGCACTGTCGGAGGGGCAGTACTGAGGGAGTGCTGCACTGTCGGTGTGCCAGTACTGAGGGAGTGCCGCACTATCGGAGTGGCAGTACTGAGGGAGAGCCACACTGTCGGGGTGGCAGTACTGAGGGAGTGCCGCACTGTTGAAGGGGCAGTACTGAGGGAGCACCGCACTGTCGAAGGGGCAGTACTGAGGGAGCGCCGCACTGTCGGAGGGGCAGTGCTGAGGGAGATAAAAGATCCTACGGCCATTATTGGAAGAAGAGCAGGTGGGAGTTCTTCCCGGTGTCCTGGCCAATATTTATCTCTCAACCAACATCACTAAATCTGGTCAGGATCACATTGCTATTTGTGGGAGCTTGCTGTGCGCAAATTGGTTGCCGCGTTTCCTACATTACTGAATGTACTGTCCTCCAGCGCTCATAGGCTGACCCGTGACCCCAGCGAGAGGTCATCACCCTTGGTGAGACCCGTGACCCCAGCGAGGGGTCAGTGCCCGTGGGGACCCTTGACCCCCAGTGACCCTGAATCCGTATGAGCTAATACCAGTGATCCCGATCCCGTTTTATGTCTGAATGTTACTGAAGATGCCCCTGTTTTGTTTGCTCCCAGGAACCGCGGTGGTCCCGTACGATGGGGAGGTCAGTCTTGCCGTGAGCTGCAATCAATCTGCGGTCGGTAAGTCATTTTCTGGAGCGGGATTGAGACAGATTCCGTGGATTAATCCCGGGCTCCTCCTCTACTACCACCTTCCTTGTTGTGATGAGTGGTTCCCGAGCTCCTGGGAAACGGGCAGAGCTCGTTACTCTGTATAAACTTGTACAGTTTACAGAAACTCCACCCTCGAGCCCTGGGCCTGTCGCTCTTCACACTCTGTGAGAGTAAGGGGGGAAACATGGGGTCAGGAATGGGCTGATAGGAATCAATAAGCTGATTGATTCCACTTTAAGAGCAGCACTTATCTCGGACACACTGTCAGAGGGGCAGTACTGAGAGAGTGCCGCACTGTCGGAGGGGCAGTACTGAGGGAGCGCCGCACTGTCGGAGGGGCAGTACTGAGGGAGCGCCGCACTGTCAGAGGGGCAATACTGAGGGAGTGCCGCACTGTCGGAGGGGCAGTGCTGAGGGAGCGCCGCACTGTCGGAGGGGCAGTACAGTTCTGGCCTCCATATACCTTGGTTAGACCACACTTTGAGCACTGTGCACAGTTCTGGTCTCCATATACCTTGGTTAGACCACACTTTGAGCACTGTGCACAGTTCTGGTCTCCATATACCTTGGTTAGACCACACTTGGAGCACTGTGCAAAATTCTGGTCTCCATATTATAAAATGGATATAGAGGCACTGGAGAAGGTGAATAAAAGATTTACAGGAATGATACCAGAACTGAGAGGTTATAACTATCAGGAAAGAATATAAGAACATAAGAAATAGGAGCAGGAGTCGGCCATTCGGCCCTTCGAGCCTGCTCCGCCATTCAATGAGATCATGGCTGATCTTCTGCCTCAACTCCATTCACCGGCCCTATCGCCATATCCCTTGATGCCCTTACTAGTCAGAAATCTATCGACTTCTGTTTTGAATATACCCAATGACTGAGCCTCCACAGCCCTCTGGGGTAGAGAATTCCAAAGATTCACCACCCTCTGTGTGAAGAAATTTCTTCTCATCTCAGTCCTGAATGGCCTACCCTTTATCCTGAGGCTGTGACCCCTGGTTCTAGACTCCCCAGCCAAGGGAAACATTCTCCCAGCATCCACCCTATCAAGCCCTGTAATAATTTTGTATGCTTCAATGAGATCCCCTCTCATTCTTCTGAATTCAAGAGAATACAGGCCTAGTTTACTCAAATCTCTTCTCATACGACAGTCCCGCCATCCCAGGAATCAATCTCGTGAACCTTCGTTGCACTCCCTCTGTGGCAAGTATATCCTTCCTTAGGTAAGGAGACCAAAATTGTACAGGCTGGGTCTCTTTTCACTGGAAAAGAGAAGGCTGAGGTTGAGGGGTTGACCTGATCGAGGTCTTTAAGATTATGAAGGGTTTTGATAGGGTAGACGTAGAGAAGATGTTTCCACTTGTGGGGGAGACCAGAACTAGGGGACAATCAATATAAGATAGTCACTAATAACTTCAATAGGGAATTCAGGAGAAACTTCTTTCGAGTCATAGAGTCATAGAGTTATACAGCACAGAAAGAGGCCCTTCGGCCCATCGTGTCCGCGCCGGCCATCAAGCCCTGTCTATTCTAATCCCATTTTCCAGCACTTGGTCCGTAGCCTTGTATGCTATGGTGTTTCAAGTGCTCATCTAAATGCTTCTTGAATGTTGTGAGGGTTCCTGCCTCTACCACCCTTTCAGGCAGTGAGTTCCAGATTCCAACCACCCTCTGGGTGAAAAAGTTTTTCCTCAAATCCCCTCGAAACCTCCTGCCCCTTACCTTGAAACTATGCCCCCTGGTTATTGACCCCTCTACTAAGGAGAAAAGTTCCTTTCTATCTACCCTATCTCTGCCCCTCATAATGTTGTACACCTCAATCAGGTCCCCCCCTCAGCCTTCTCTGCTCTAAGGAAAACAACCCCAGCCTGTCCAGTCTCTCTTCATAGCTGAAATGCTCCAGCCCAGGTAACATCCTGGTGAATCTCCTCTGCACCCTCTCCAATGCAATCACATCCTTCCTATAATGTGGCGACCAGAACTGCACACAGTATTCCAGCTGTGGCCTAACTAGCGTTTTGTACAGCTCCATCATAACCTCCCTGCTCTTATATTCTATGCCTCGGCTAATGAAGGCAAGTATCCCATATGCCTTCTTAACCACCTTATCTACCTGTCCTGCTGCCTTCAGGGATCTATGTACATGCACACCAAGGTCCCTCTGATCCTCTATCCTGCCAGAGAGTGGTGAGAATGTGGAACTCGCTACCACAGGGAGTGGTTGAGGCGAATTGTGTAGATGCATTTAAGGGGAAGCTGGATAAACACATGAGGGAGAAAGGAATAGAGGGTTATGGTGATGGGGTGAGATGAAGAGGGGTGGGAGGAGGCTGGTGTGGAGCAGAAACACCAGCACGGGCCAGTTGGGCCGAATGGCCTGTTCCTGTGCTGTGAATACTCTGTAATATATCAATGTGAGTTGGTTCTTTCCCTCACTGACCCTCTCCTCTCTGTGCAGGTACCGTGGAGCTCTCTGTCCTGGGACGGTTGAGGGAGCAGGGACCGCTCTCTGCCCTACAGGTTGCCAAGGCACTGGGCTACGAGTCGCGTAAGGGCGTGAATCCCTCGCTCTACGCCCTCGAGAAGAGGGGCCTGGTGAGAAAGGATGGCAAGGAGTGGGTCTGCATCGCCGAGGGGGACGGAGCAGGTGAGGCCAGGCGGGAGTCATGCTGTGTCCACCCCTAGTCACTGAGAGACGAGGGAAATTTCGGAAAAAACGGTTGCCAATGGCTGGAGGTTCAGTAACCAGAGGGCACAGATTTAGGGTGATTGGCAGAAGAACCAAAGGCGAGTGCAATTATATAGGGCCCTGGTGGAACCACACCTGGAGTATTGTGTGCAGTTTTGTTCTCCTTACCTAAGGAAGGATATACTTGCCTTGGAGGGAGAGCAACGAAGGTTCACGAGATTGATTCCTGGGATGGGGGGATTGTCCTGTGAGGAGAGATTGAGTAGACTAGGCCTATATTCTCTAGAGTTTAGAAGAATGAGAGGTGATCTCATTGAAACATACAAAATTCTGACAGGGCTTGACAGGGTAGATGCAGGGAGGATGCTTCCCCTGGCTGGGGAGTCTAGAACCAGGGGTCACAGTCTCAGGATAAGGGGTCGGCCATTTAGGACTGAGATGAGGAGGAATTTCTTCACTCAGAGGGTGGTGAATCTTTGGAATTCTCTACCCCAGAGGGCTGTGGAGGCTCAGTCGTTGAGTATATTCAAGGCTGAGATCGATAGATGTTTGAACATTAAGGGAATCAAGGGATATGGGGATAGTTCAGGAAAGTGGAGATGAGGGTGAAGATCAGCCATTATCTTATTGAATGCTCGAGGGGCCGAATGGCCGACTCCTGCTCCTAATTCTTATGTTCTTATGTGACATGAGGAACAACCTTTTCACGCAGAGTGTGGTTGGGATCTGGAATGCGCTGCCCGATAGGGTGGTGGAGGCAGACTCAATCGTGGCTTTCAGAAGGGATTTGGATAAATACTCGAAGGAGAAAAAGATTGCTGGGATATGGGGGAGAGAGCAGGGGGGAGTGGGACTAACTGGATTGCTCTTCGAAAGAGCCGGCACAGACGCAATGGTCCGAATGGCCTCCTTCTGCACTGTACTATGATTCTGTGACTTCTTTAAGTCTTTCCTCTTCTGCAGATGCCGGAGTCAGGGGAAGTGGAATCCACGGGACTCAAGCGAGAGGGACAGGAGCTGGAGCAGAGGGTGCCAACATCCGGGTCACCAAGGTTGAGAATCACTTTAACTACAACTATGTGGTGAACAATCACTTGGGAGACAAGTACACCAGCATGCACCAGCACGGCCCCTGCAACAACACCATCTCCGCCAATGTGCACGGGGACAGCTACACCCAACTGGGCTCCGGAAACACCATGAGAAGCAGAGACTCCGGCCAACACCGGGGGGAGTCCCCCGCACAAGGTAACTCTCCAGGCCCAGTCCCACAGCCTTCACACAGCCTGTGCTGAGGGAGCGCCGCACTGTCGGAGGGGCAGTACTGAGGGAGCGCCACACTGTCGGAGGGACAGTACTGAGGGAGCGCCGCACTGTCGGAGGGGCAGTACTGAGGGAGTGCTGCACTGTCGGAGGGGCAGTACTGAGGGAGCGCTGCACTGTCGGAGGGGCAGTACTGAGGGAGTGCCGCACTGTCGGAGGGGCAGTACTGAGGGAGCGCCGCACTGTCGGAGGGGCAGTACTGAGGGAGCGCCGCACTGTCGGAGGGGCAGTACTGAGGGAGCGCCGCACTGTCGGAGGGGCAGTACTGAGGGAGCGCCGCACTGTCGGAGGGGCAGTACTGAGGGAGCGCCGCACTGTCGGAGGGGCAGTACTGAGGGAGCGCCACACTGTCGGAGGGGCAGTACTGAGTGAGCGCCGCACTGTCGGAGGGTCAGTACTGAGGGAGCGCCGCACTGTCGGAGGGGCAGTACTGAGGGAGCGCTGCACTGGCGGAGGGGCAGTACTGAGGGAGCACCGCACTGTCGGAGGGGCAGTACTGAGGGAGCGCTGCACTGGCGGAGGGGCCATCTTTCAGATGAGACGTTAAACTGAGGCCCCGTCTGCTCTCTCAGGCGGACGTAAAAGATCCTATGGCACTATTTCGAAGAAGAGCATTGGGGAGTTCTCCCCAGTGTCCTGGGGCCAATATGTTTCTCTCAATCAACATCACTAAAACAAATTATCTGGCCATTATCACATTGCTCTTTGTGGGATCTTGCTGTGCGCAAATTGGCTGCTGCGTTTCCTACATTACAACAGTGACCACACTGCAAAAAGTACTTCTTTGGGTGTCAAGCGCTTTGGGACGTCCTGAGGTTGGAGAAACCTAAGAAAGGATATACTTGCCATAGAGGGAGTGCAGCGAAGGTTCACCAGACTGATTCCTGGGATGGCAGGACTGTCGTATGAGGAGAGATTGGGTCGACTAGGCCTGTATTCACTAGAGTTTAGAAGAATGAGAGGGGATCTCATTGAAACGTATAAAATTCTGACAGGGCTAGACAGACTGGATGCAGGGAGGATGTTTCCCCTGGCTGGGGGGGTCGAGAACGAGGGGTCACAGTCTCAGGATATGGGGTAGGACATTTAGGACTGAGATGAGGAGAAATTTCTTCACTCAGAGTGTGGTGAACCTGTGGAATTCTCTACCACAGAAGGCTGTGGAGGCCAAGTCACTGAATATATTTAAGAATGAGATAGATAGATTTCTAGCCACAAAAGGCATCAAGGGTTATGGGGAGAGAGCGGGAATATGGTATTGAGATAGAGGATCAGCCATGATCATATTGAATGGCGGAGCAGGCTCGAAGGGCCGAATGGCCGACTCCTGCTCCTATTTTTCTATGTTGTGAGAGGCGCTGTAGAAATATGCAAGTCTTTCTTTTCCTGCTCTCTCACAGGGAGTTCGGCGTCGGACGGTACTGAGGACTGCGGGGGAGGAGCCTCGGAGTCGGACGGTACTGAGGACTGCGGGGGAGGAGCCTCGGAGTCGGACGGTACTGAGGACCGCAGGGGCGGAGCCTCGGTGTTGGACGTTACTCAGGACCGCGGGGGCGGAGCCTCGGAGTCAGGTGGCGGATTTAACATCGAGATTGTCAGTAACCAGATGAGCAGTCTCCAGATCGGGAACAGAAACCAGATGAATCACAGCTGTGCCCCCTCGAGTGACGATATCTCGAGTGAGGATATCTCGAGTGAGGAGTCCCTCGCAGTCTGAAATAACTGGGGTGGGGGGGCGGTGTGTGTGCGGGGCAAAAAACAAAATATACTCTATGTTCTGGTCTCCTTACCTAAGAAAGGATAAAGTTGTCTTCGAGGGGGTGCAACAAAGGTTCACTGGACTGATTCCTGGGATGGGGGGATTGTCCTGTGAGGAGAGATTGAGTAGACTAGGCCTATATTCTCTAGAGTTCAGAAGAATGAGAGGTGATCTCATGGAAACATACAAAATTCTTACAGGGCTTGACAGGGTAGATGCAGGGAGGATGTTTCCCCCTGGCTGGGGAGTCTAGAACCAGGGGTCACAGTCTCAGGATAAAGGGGTCGGCCATTTAAGACTGAGATGAGGAGGAATTTCTTCACTCAGAGGGCTGTGAATCTTTGGAATTCTCTACCCCAGAGGGCTGTGGAGGCTCAGTCGTTGAGTATATTCAAGGCCGAGATTGATAGATTTTTGGACACTAGGGGAATCGAGGGATATGGGGATCGGGCGGGAAAGTGGAGCTGAGGTCGAAGATTAGCCATGACCTTTAAACCCCCCTCTTTGACCTCAGTTTTAGGCACCCCTTCTCCTTTGGCTTGGCGACAATTGTTGTTTGCTGACGCTCCTGTGAAGTGCCATCGAGATGCTTTCCCACGTTAAGGGTACGATAGAAATGGGAGTCATTGTTCACTTAATCCGATTGCAGTCAGTTGAGCGGGATCGAGGAAAGAGCCTCAATGATCAAAGCCTAGTAACACATGACATTGTTCTGACGGGCTGAGAATTCAGTCGCACGTTAAGCTGGGAGTGAAGTGATCAAGAGCTCCAATCACCACCGTTTGGTATTTCAACTCAAAGCACTTTACTGATTTCTGATCAATGGCGATTTAGTCTTTGTCGCGGGATGACAGGCACCCATCTTCAGTTTCACACGGTTACTTTTCAAGTATTGTAATTCTACGACCCTATCCAGTTACAGCTGCGAGCTGAGGACCCTGACTGGGGAGGGGAACCAGCTGCTGTCCGGATGGGGAGGAATCTGATGATATTTTTTTTGAAGAAGAAGATTCTTGCATGAATTCTGCTTCATCCTCAGGGTCAATTTCGGCTTATTTTTGGTAATTTGCAATAAAATATATAATTACTTAAAAAATGAGTTTTTTTCATTCATTCTTGGGACGTGGGCATCGCCAGCATTTATTGC
This sequence comes from Squalus acanthias, assembly GCA_030390025.1. Classification (NCBI taxonomy): domain Eukaryota; kingdom Metazoa; phylum Chordata; class Chondrichthyes; order Squaliformes; family Squalidae; genus Squalus; species Squalus acanthias. The sequence continues at coordinate 228,924 of JASTWF010000127.1, read as the reverse complement.
CCATCCCTAATTGCCCTTGAGAAGGTGGTGGTGGCAACCGAGTGGCTTGCTAGGCCATTTCAGAGGGCAGTTCAGATCAACCACATTGCTGTGGGTCTGGAGTCACATATAGGCCAGACCGGGTAAGGACGGCAGATTTCCTTCCCTAAAGGACATTAGTGAACCAGATGGGTTTTTACGACAATCCGGTAGTTTCATGGTCACCATTACTGATGCTAGCTTTTTATTCCAGATTTATTTAATTAGCTGAATTTAAATTCCCCAGCTGCCGTGGTGGGATTTGAACTGATGTCTCTGGATCATTAGTCCAGGCCTACTGGATTACTAGCCCAGTAACATAACACTCACACACCACATTCACATTCACTCACTCACTCACACACCCTCATTCACTCACACCACACACACAACTCACTCACACACTCGCACTCTTGCACCACACACACCCACTCGCACCCTCGCACCACACACACGCTCACACACGGAATATCTCACACACACTCACACACACACTCTCACACACGGACTATCACACACACTCACACACGCACACTCTCACATGCTCTCTCTCACACAGACACTCTCACACGTTATCTCACACACACACTCTCACACACGGACTATCACACACACTCACACACACGCACTCTCACACAGACACTCTCACACGTTATCTCACACGCACACTCTCTTACACACACACGTTCTCTCTCACACGCACACTCTCACACGTTCTCTCACACGCACACACTCTCACACGTTCTCTCACACGCACACACTCTCTCATTTGTTCTCTCACACGCACACTCTCACACGCACTCTCTAACACACACAACCCCTGACATCAATAAATGTACCAGTCCATCTCTAATCGCTTGCACTAGTCACACTTCCTTCCTGTCACACTTCAAACCGCACACCTGAAATAAATCGCTCTGACACTCCTGAGTATCACCAGGGAAGATCTATCCATATTTTTAATATATATATGTATATATTTTTATGTACACTTCATTTTAATTATATAGTGAAAAATATTAAAGAATCATTAAAAAGAATACTCAAAGCCTCTGGGCAATTCACAATGATAAATCCTGTCATTATGAAGAGAATTCTCTCTGGAGAAGCGCTCTGGAGCCCTGGGCAGTGTCCTGAGCGCTGTGGGCAGGCATAGCCCGGGCGACCGGGTCAATGGAGGGCCCCTTCACCCAGAGTGCCACGCGCCAGTGAAACAGCTCCATCCGCGACAGCGGGGAGGCAGTGCGCCTGCGCAGGGAATCGGGTAAGGGGGCGGGGCCGAATATAGCGCCTGCGCAGTATGGGGGAAGTGGAGAGAGCGGGGCCGAATATGGCGCCTGCGTAGTACGGTGTAGGGGGGCGGGACCGAATGTGGCGCCTGCGCAGTATGGTGGAAAGAGGAGAGGGCGGGGCCGGACGCGGCGCCTGCGCAGTACGGAGTATGGGCGGGGTCGGGGTCGGACGTGGCGCCTGCGCAGTTGCGGGAGGCCGAGGCCTGTAGCTGGGCCCAGGATCCCCAGCATCAGGTAGAAGGCACCAGGGGGAGGAGTGACCAGGGCAGCCCCCTGGCCTCAGCCTGGGTCTGGGAGAGAGGGAGAGGGGAACCAGCAGCTGATTCAACTCATCATTCATCACTTTCTCTATATTTAAATATCTTCAATTATTTAATTTTTTTTGTTTTTTTTAAAGATTTCTGACATTTTTTTCCTCCTATTTTGCCCTCATTGCCTCCCCTCCACCTCCCTCCTCTTCAGGGGCTCCATGAGCAGCCAAGGGGGGGGGGGGAGGCTTTGCTCACCAGAGAGTGTCAGAGAGATATTCGGCTAGGGGGTGCATCGCACCTGAGCATCCAAGCCTCTCCTCACCGCTCCCGCCCCCCACCGGTCAGCCGGGGTCACCGGGCAGGCACTGGGACGCAGCAGCCCCGGCTGGTTCACCCTTCCCCCCGCTGCCCTATGCCGCAGAGGTCCCCCTCCGCCCCGGCTTAGGATCAGCTGATTCTGGGGGGGGGAGCAACGCGGGGTGGGGCTGCTACCTGCAAGGGGTGGGTGGGTGGGATCGGTTGGAAGGCTGCGCCGGGGGCCGGGAGACCGGTTTGACAGTTGCATCTGTACCCGGGGCGGGGACCAGTTTCTGTGCCGCGCCCGTGCCCGAGGGTCGGGTTTCTGTACCGCGCTCGCTCGCTAACGCCCGTCTTCTCTCCCTGCAGGGACGGACCTGACCTTCCGTAGACGGGGCCGATCGGTGAGGCTCGGGGGGGGCACCGCGCTGGGGGAACGCGGGACCACGCACGGAACGCAGAGGAAGAGTTCACGGCTCCACTCCCCTCCCCCCCGCCGGCTTGTCTCCATCGTTCTGCCCCCGGGGGCTCCAAGCGGCTGCATCACCAGAGATGGCAAGTACGTCGATCTGTACCTCGGGAGCGAGTTAGACCACCGACCGTGGCGGGAGGGCACAGGGACCGGTGGGCCGAATGGGGAACAGAAGAACATCAGAAATAGGAGCAGGAGTCGGCCATTCGGCCCCTTGAGCCTGCTCCGCCATTCAATAAGATCATGGCTGATCTTCGACCTCAACTCCACTTTCCCGCCCGATCCCCATATCCCTTGATTGCCCTAGAGTCCACAAATCTATCGATCTCAGCCTTGAATATACTCAACGACTGAGCCTCCACAGCCCTCTGGGGCAGAGAATTCCAAAGATTCACCACCCTCTGAGTGAAGAAATTCCTCCTCATCTCAGTCCTAAATGGCCGACCCGTTATCTTGAAACTATGCCCCCTAGTTCGAGACTCTCCAGCCAGGGGAAACAACCTCTCAGCATCTACCCTGTCAATCCCCCTCAGAATCTTGTATGTTTCAATGAGATCACCTCTCATTCTTCTAAACTTCAGAGAGTATAGGCCCATTCTTCACAATCTCTCATCATAGGACAGCCCTCTCATCCCAGGAATCAATCTAGTGAACCTTCGTTGCACCGCCTCCAAGGCAAGTATATCCTTCCTCAGATAAGGAGGCCAGAACTGTGCACAGTGCTCCAGGTGTGGTCTCACCAAGGCCCTGTACAATTGTAGCAAGACTTCCTTACTCTTATACTCCAACCCCCTTGCAATAAAGGCCAACATGCCATTTGCCTTCCTTATTGCTTGCTGTACCTGCATGCTAGCTTTCTGTGTTTCTTGCACGAGGACACCTAAATCTCTCTGAATACCAACATTTAATAGTTTCTCACCATTAAAAAATATTCTGTTTTTCTAATCTTCCTACCAAAGTGAATAACCTCACATTTCCCTGCATTATACTCCATCTGCCACCTTACTGCCCACTCACTTAGTCTGTCTATATCCCTTTGCAGACTCTTTGTGTTCTCCTCACAGCTTACTGTCCCACCTAGCTTTGTATCATCAGCAAACTTGGATACATTACACTCGGTCCCTTCATCTAGGTCATTAATATAGATTGTAAATAGCTGAGGCCCCAACACTGATCCTTGCGGCACCCCACTAGTTACAGACTGCCAACCTGAAAAAGATCCGTTTATCCCTACTCTCTGTTTTCTGTTGGTTAACCAATCCTCAATATCAACATTTACTAGTCTCTCTAACCGTTTAAAAAATATTCTGCTTTTCTGTTCTTCAACACATGGGGAAAGGGGGTGGGGTGGAGGGATGAAGGAGCGCTCGTTCAGAGAGAGGCTGGGTGGGAATGTAAGTTGTGAGGAGGATGCAAGGAGGCTTCAAGGGGATATAGACAGGCTAAAGTGAGTGGGCAAGAACTTGGCGAATGGAATATAATGTGGAGAAATGTGAAGTTATCCACTTTGGTAGGAAAAATAGAAAAGCAGAGTATTTTTTAAATGGTGATAGATTGGGAAATGTTGGTGTTCAGAGGGACCTGGGTGTCCTTGTACAGGAATCACTGAAAGTTAACATGCAGGTACAGCAAGCAATTAGGAAAGCAAATGGTATGTTGGCCTTTATTACAAGAGGATTTGAGTATAAGAGTAAAGATGTCTTACTGCAATTATATAGGGCCCTGGTGAGACCACACCTGGAGTATTGTATACAGTTTTGGTCTCCTTACCTAAGGAAGGATATACTTACCATAGAGGGAGTGTAACAAAGGTTTACCAGACTGATTCCCGGGATGAGGAGATTGGCCTATGATGAGAGATTGAGTAGACTAGGCCTATATTCTCAAGAGTTTAGAAGAATGAGAGGTGATCTCATTGAAACATACAACATTTTTACAGGGCTTGACAGGGTAGAGGCAGGGAGGATGTTACCCCTGGCTGGGGAGTCTAGAACCAGGGGTCACAGTCTCAGGATAAGGGGTCGGCCATTTAGGACTGAGATGAGGAGAAATTTCTTCACTCAGAGGGTGGTGAATCTTTGGAATTCTCTGTCCCAGAGGGCTGTAGAAGCTCAGTTGTTGAGTATATTCAAGACAGAGGTCGATAGATTTTTAAATATTAAGGGAATCAAGGGATATGGGGATAGTTCAGGAAAGTGGAGATGAGGTTGAAGATCAGCCATGATCTTATTGAATGGCGGAGCAGGCTCGAGGGCCGAATGGCCGACTCCTGCTCCTATTTCTTATGTTCTTAGGCCGGTGGGCAGGCGATGGGAGGGGGGAGCGGGATGTTGCTGTGCTGTCTGGTGTCTAATCACGTTCTCTCTGCTCCGGTCCCGCAGTCCCGTCGACAGAAGCCGGGGTGAGGGTGAAGATCAAGGAGGAGGAGGACGGGGGAGAGACCCCCTCGGCCCCCGCCTCCCGCCCGCCCGCCCTCGGGGATGCCGGAGGGGGGCTGGCCGACCAGAGGAGGAGGCGCGCCGCAGCGGGCAAGAAGGCCCACCAGTGCGGGGTGTGCGGGAAGAGCTTCCTGCACCCGTCCTCGGTGAAGACGCACCAGCGGATCCACACGGGCGAGAGGCCCTTCCTCTGCGCGGTCTGCGGGAAGGGCTTCAAGCACCTGTCGGAGGTGACGGTGCACGAGCGAATCCACACTGGCGAGAGGCCGTTCACCTGCACCGTGTGTGGCAAGCGCTTCGTCAACTCCTCCAACCTGCTGACCCACCGCCGGATCCACACCGGGGAGAGGCCCTACAAGTGTGCGGCCTGCGGGAAGGACTTCACGCAGTCAGGCGAGCTGAAGAAACACCAGCGGGTCCACACCGGAGAGCGGCCCTATAAGTGCGCGGTGTGCGGCAAAGGATTCACCCGCTCGCCCCACGTCAAGAGGCACCAGAGGGTCCACACCAGGCAGGTGGGGCCACCCCTCTCTGACTGACCACGTCCATCTCCGACCCTCTCCGACCCCCCGAATCCCACATCCCGGACTCTCTCGGCCGTGTGATTTCCCCTGTCGTTCCCGTGACGTTTGCCCTGTGACCGAGTGGGAGGTGGTTTGAAACACATTGCGCTCCCGGGAGGATACGCCGATGGAGCCTTTGGAAGGGTCTGTGCGGACTGTGCGTCTCTCTCTCGCTCTCTCTCTCCGCTCCGGACTGTCAATGTTTTAATGTTCGTTGTGTTCCACTTCACCCACCCCGCCAAACTCCAGACATTAAAAAGCAGCTCAATGTGTCAGTGATCTGTTCAGTGGAAGAGCATCCCAACAGATCCTGCCATCCCATTCATCCTCTCACCAGGAAATGTTCAACACACTCACACTGACACTCTCACACACTGACACACACTCACACTGACACTCTCACACACTGACACACACTCACACTGACACTCTCACACACTGACACACACTCACACTGACACTCTCACACACTGACACACACTCACACTGACACTCTCACACACTGACACACACTCACACTGACACACACTCACACTGACACTCTCACACACTGACACACACTCACACTGACACACACACACACTGACACTCTCACACACTGACACACACTCACACTGACACTCTCACACACTGACACACACTCACACTGACACACACACACACTGACACTCTCACACACTGACACTCTCACACACTGACACACTCACACTGACACACACACACACTGACACTCTCACACACTGACACTCTCACACACTGACACACACTCACACTGACACACACACACACTGACACTCTCACACACTGACACACACTCACACTGACACTCACACACTGACACACACTCACACTGACACTCTCACACACTGACACTCTCACACACTGACACACACTCACACTGACACACACACACACTGACACTCTCACACACTGACACACACTCACACTGACACACACACACACTGACACTCTCACACACTGACACACACTCACACTCACACTGACACTCTCACACACTGACACACACTCACACTGACACTCTCACACACTGACACACACTCACACTGACACACACACACACTGACACTCTCACACTGACACACACACACACTGACACTCTCACACACTGACACACACTCACACTGACACTCTCACACACTGACACACACTCACACTGACACTCTCACACTGACACACACACACACTGACACTCTCACACACTGACACACACTCACACTGACACTCTCACACACTGACACACACTCACACTGACACACACTCACACTGACACTCTCACACACTGACACACACTCACACTGACACTCTCACACACTGACACACACTCACACTGACACACACTCACACTGACACACACTCACACTGACACTCTCACACACTGACACACACTCACACTGACACTCTCACACACTGACACACACTCACACTGACACACACACACACTGACACTCTCACACACTGACACACACTCACACTGACACTCTCACACACTGACACACACTCACACTGACACTCTCACACACTGACACACACTCACACTGACACTCACACACTGACACACACTCACACTGACACACACACACACTGACACTCTCACACACTGACACACACTCACACTGACACTCTCACACACTGACACACACTCACACTGACACACACACACAGTTAGACTCTCGTACATTCACAAACACACACACTGACACTCTCGTACACTCTCACACACACTGACACACACACTGACACTCTCGTACACACACACACTGACACTCTCGTACACACACACACTGACACTCTCGTACACACACACACACACACTGACACTCTCGTACACACACACACTGACACTCTCGTACACACACACACTGACACTCTCGTACACACACACACTGACACTCTCGTACACACACACACACACACTGACACTCTCGTACACACACACACTGACACTCTCGTACACACACACAAACACACACACTGACACTCTCGTACACACACACACTGACACTCTCGTACACACACACAAACACACACACTGACACTCTCGTACACACACACACTGACACTCTCGTACACACACACAAACACACACAGTGACACTCGTACACTCACACTGACACACACACACACTGACACTCGTACACACACACACACTGACACTCTCGTACACACACACACACTGACACTCTTGTACACACACACACGGACACTCGTACACACACACACACTGACACTCTCGTACACACACACACACTGACACTCTCGTACACACACACACACGGACACTCTCGTACACACACACACACACTGACACTCTCGTACACACACTGACACTCTCGTACACTCACACACACTGACACTCTCGTACACACACACACACACACTGACACTCGTACACACACACACACACACACTGACACTCTCGTACGCACACACACACTGACACTCTCGTACACACACACACACTGACACACTCATACACAGACACACACACACTGACACTCGGACACACACACACTGACACACTCGTACACACACACACACACACACACACACTGACACTCGGACACACACACACTGACACACTCGTACACACACACACACACACTGACACTCTCGTACACACACACACTGACACTCTCGTACACACACACACACTGACACTCTCGTAAACACACACACACTGACACTCTCGTACACACACACACACTGACACTCGTACACACACTGACACTCTCGTACACACACACACACACACTGACACTCGTACACACACACACACACACTGACATTCTCGTACACACACACACACTGACACTCTCGTACACACACACACACTGACACTCTCGTACACACACACACACTGACACTCGTACACACACACACTGACACTCTCGTACACACTCACACACACTGACACTCTCTTACACACTGACACACACACTGACACTCTCGTACACACACACACTGACACTCTCGTACACACACACACGCACACTGACACTCTCGTACACACACACACACACTGACACTCTCGTACACTCACACACACACTGACACTCTCGTACACTCACACACACTGACACTCTCGTACACTCAAACACACTGACACTCTCGTACACACACACACTGACACTCTCGTACACTCACACACACACTGACACTCTCGTACACTCACACACACTGACACTCTCGTACACACACACACACTGACACTCTCGTACACTCACACACTGACACTCGTACACTCACACACTGACACTCTCGTACACACACACACTGACACTCGTACACACACACACACACACACACACACACTGACACTGTCGTACACACACACACTGACACTCTCGTACACACACACACTGACACTCTCGTACGCACACACACACACACACACTGACACTCTCGTACACACACACACTGACACTCTCGTACACACACACACACACACACACACACTGACACTCTCGTACACACACACACACTGACACTCTCGTACACTCACACACACACTGACACTCTCGTACACTCACACACACACTGACACTCTCGTACATACACACACACACACTGACACTCTCGTACACACACACACACACACTGACACTCTCGTACACACACACACTGACACTCTCGTACACACACACACACACTGACACTCTCGTACACACACACTGACACTCTCGTACACACACACACACACACACACACACTGACACTCTCGTACACACACACACACTGACACTCTCGTACACACACACTGACACTCGTACACACACACACACACACTGACACTCTCGTACACACACACACACACACTGACACTCTCGTACACTCACACACACTGACACTCTCGTACACACACACACACTGACACTCTCGTATACACACACACACACTGACACTCTCGTACACTCACACACACTGACACTCTCGTACACACACACACACACACTGACACTCTCGTACACACACACACACACTGACACTCTCGTACACACACACACACACTGACACTCTCATACACACACACACAGACACTCTCGTACACTCACACACTGACACTCTCGTACACTCACACACTGACACTCTCGTACACACACACACACACACACACACACTGACACTCTCGTACACTCACACACACTGACACTCGTACACTCACACGCACTGACACTCTCGTACACACACACACACACACACTGACACTCTCGTACACACACACACACACACACTGACACTCTCGTACACACACACAGACAGTCGTACACACACACTGACAGTCGTACACACACACACTGACACTCTCGTACACACACACACACACTGACACTCGTACACACACACTGACACTCTCGTACACACACACACACTGACACTCGTACACATACACACTGACACTCTCGTACACTCACACGCACTGGCACTCTCGGACACACACACACACTGACACTCTCGTACACACACACACACTGACACTCTCGTACACACACACACTGACACCCTCGTACACACACACACTGACACTCTCGTAAACACACACACACACACTGACACTCTCGTACACTCACACACACACGCACTCTCGTACACACACACACACTGACACTCTCGTACACACACACACACACACACACACTGACACTCTCGTGTACACACACACACACACACACACTGACACTCTCGTGTACACACACACACACACACACTGACACTCGTACACACACACACACACTGACACTCTCGTACACTCACACACACTGACACTCGTACACACACACACACTGACACTCTCGTACACACACACACACACTGACACTCTCGTACACTCACACACACTGACACTCTCGTACACTCACACACACTGACACTCTCGTACACACACACACACACTGACACTCGTACACACACACACACACACTGACTCTCTCGTACACACACACACACACACTGACACTCTCGTACACACACACACACACACTGACACTCTCGTACACACACACACACACTGACACTCGTACACACACACACACACACTGACACTCTCGTACACTCACACACACTGACACTCTCGTACACACACACACACACACACTGACACTCTCGTACACTCACACACACTGACACTCGTACACACACACACTGACACACTCGTACACAGACACACTGACACTCTCGTACACACACACACTGACACTCTCGTACACACACACACACTGACACTCTCGTACACGCACACACACACTGACACTCGTACACACACACACTGACACTCTCGTACACACACACTGACACTCTCGTACACACACACACACACACTGACACTCTCGTACACACACACTCACACTGACACTCTCGTACACTCACACACACTGACACTCTCGTACACACACACACACTGACACTCTCGTATACACACACACACACTGACACTCTCGTACACTCACACACACTGACTCTCATACACACACACACACACACTGACACTCTCGTACACACACACACACACACTGACACTCTCGTACACACACACACACACTGACACTCTCGTACACACACACACACTGACACTCTCGTACACTCACACACTGACACTCTCGTACACTCACACACTGACACTCGTACACACACACACACACACACTGACACTCTCGTACACTCACACACACTGACACTCGTACACTCACACGCACTGACACTCTCGTACACACACACACACTGACACTCTCGTACACACACACTGACACTCTCGTACACACACACAGACACTCTCGTACACACACACACACTGACACTCTCGTACACACACACACTGACACTCTCGTACACACAAACACTGACACTCTCGTACACACACACACACACACACTGACACTCGTACACACATACACACTGACACTCTCGTACACACACACACTGATACTCTCGTACACACACACACTGACACTCTCGTACACACACACACACACTGACACTCGTACACACACACACTGACACTCTCGTACACACACACACACACTGACACTCTCGTACACTCACACACTGACACTCTCGTACACTCACACACACACTGACTCTCGTACACTCACACACACACTGACACTCGTACACTCACACACACACTGACACTCGCACACACACACACTGACACTCTTGTACACTCACACACACACTGGCACTCTCGTACACACACACACACTGACACTCTTGTATACACACACACACACACACACACACACTGACACTCTCGTACACACACACACACACACACTGGCACACTCGTACACACACACACACACACACTGACACTCTCGTAAACTCACACACACACTGACACTCTCGTACACACACACACACTGACACTCTCGTACACACACACACACACACACACACACTGACACTCTCGTACACACACACACACACACTGACACTCTCGTACACACACACACTGACACTCTCGTACACGCACACACACACTGACACTCGTACACACACACACTGACACTCTCGTACACACACACACTGACACTCTCGTACACACACACACTGACACTCTCGTACACACACACTGACACTCTCGTACACACACACACACTGACACTCTCGTACACACACACACACTGACACTCTCGTACACACACACACTGACACTCTCGTACACACACACACACTGACACTCTCGTACACACACACACTGACACTCTCGTACACTCACACACACTGACAGTCGTACACACACACACTGACACTCTCGTACACACACACACACTGGCACTCTCGTACACACACACACACACACTGACACTCTCGTAAACTGACACACACACTGACACTCTCATACACTCACACACACACACACACACTGACACTCTCGTGTACACACACACACACACACACTGACACTCTCGTACACTCACACACACTGACACTCTCGTACACACACACACACTGACACTCTCGTACACACACACACACTGACACTCTCGTACACTCACACACACACTGACACTCTCGTACACACACACACACTGACACTCGTACACACACACTGACACTCTCGTACACACACACACACACTGACACTCTCGTACACACACACACACACTGACACTCGTACACACACACTGACACTCTCGTACACACACACACACACACTGACACTCTCGTGTACACACACACACACACACACTGACACTCTCGTACACACACACACACACACTGACACTCTCGTACACTCACACACACTGACACTCTCGTACACACACACACACACAGACACTCTCGTACACTCACATACACTGACACTCTCGTACACACACACACACACTGACACTCGTACACACACACTGACACTCTCGTACACACACACACACACTGACACTCTCGTACACACACACACACACTGACACTCGTACACACACACTGACAATCGTACACACACACACACACACACTGACACTCGTACACACACACACACACTGACACTCTCGTACACACACACACACACTGACACTCTCGTACACACACACACACACTGACACTCTCGTACACTCACACACACTGACACTCTCGTACACACACACACTGACACTCTCGTACACACACACACACACTGACACTCGTACACACACACTGACACTCTCGTACACACACACACACACACACACACTGACACTCTCGTACACACACACACACACTGACACTCGTACACACACACTGACACTCTCGTACACACACACACACACACACTGACACTCTCGTACACACACACACACACTGACACTCTCGTACACACACACACACACTGACACTCTCGTACACACACACACACACACTGACACTCTCGTACACACACACACACTGACACTCTCGTACACACACACACTGACACTCTCGTACACACACACACTGACACTCTCGTACACACACACACACTGACACTCTCGTACACACACACTGACACTCTCGTACACACACACACTGACTCTCGTACACACACACACTGACACTCTCGTACACACACACACACACACACACTGACACTCGTACACACACACACACACACACTGACACTCTCGTACACACACACACTGACACTCTCGTACACACACACTGACACTCTCGTACACACACACTGACACTCTCGTACACACACACAGACACACACTGACACTCTCTTACACACACACTGACACTCTCGTACACACACACACACACTGACACTCGTACACACACACTGACACTCTCGTACACACACACACACACTGACACTCTCGTACACACACACTGACACCCGTACACACACACACACACTGACACTCTCGTACACTCACACACACTGACACTCTCGTACACACGACACACTGACACTCTCGTAACACACACACACACACTGACACTCGTACACACACACTGACACTCGTACACACACACACACACACACTGACACTCTCGTAACACACACACACACACTGACACTCGTACACACACACTGACACTCTCGTACACACACACACACACACTGACACTCTCGTACACACACACACACACTGACACTCTCGTACACACACACACACACTGACACTCTCGTACACACACACACACACTGACACTCTCGTACACTCACACACACTGACACTCTCGTACACACACACACTGACACTCTCGTACACACACACACACTGACACTCTCGTACACAGACACTGACACTCTCGTTCAAACACCACACACTGACACTCTCGTACACACACAACCACACTGACACTCGTACACTACACACACACACACACACTGACACTCTCGTACACACACACACTGACACTCTCGTACACACACACACACTGACACTCTCGTACACACACACTGACACTCTCGTACACACACACAGACACACACTGACACTCTCGTACACACACACTGACACTCTCGTACACACACACACACACACACTGGACACTCGTACACACACACTGACACTCTCGTACACACACACACACTGACACTCGTACACACACACTGACACTCTCGTACACACACACACACACTGACACTCTCGTACACACACACACTGACACACTCGTACACACACACACAGACACCTCGTACAACACACACCACTGACACTCTCGTTACACACACACACCTGACACTCGTACACACACACACTGACACTCTCGTACACCACACACAGACACTCGTCGTACACACACACACACTGACCACTCTCGTACACACACACATCTGACACTCTCGTACACACACACACTGACCACTCTCGTACACCACACACACACTCACTGACACTCGTACACACACACACACACTGACACTCGTACACACACACACTGACACTCTCGTACACACACACACACTGACACTCGTACACACACACCACAAACACACACACTCGTACAACACACACACACTGACACTCGTAACATCACAACCACACTGCACTCTCGTACACATCACACAGCACTGGACACGCTCGTACACTCACACACACACTGACAACCTCGTAACACACCACACACTTGACACTCTCGTACACTCACACACACTGGCACTCTCGTACACACACACCACCTGACACTCTCGTACACTCACACACACACGGAACCTCGTCTCGTAATCACCAACACACACACTGACACTCTCGTAAACTCACACACACACTGACACTCTCGTACTCCGAGCACACACTGACCACTCTCGTACTCACACACACACTGACACTCGTACACACCACACTGACACTTCTCGTACACACTCACATCACACACACACACACACTAGCACTCGTCGTACACACACACACACACACACACTGACACTCTCGTACCACACACACACACACTGACACTCTGGCACTCTCGTACACACACACACACACACTGACACTCGTACACACACACTGACACTCTCGTACACACACACACACACACTGACACTCTCGTGTACACACACACACACACACACACACTGACACTCTCGTACACACACACACACTGACACTCTCGTACACTTACACACACTGACACTCTCGTACACACACACACACACTGACACTCTCGTACACACACACACACACTGACACTCTCGTACACTCAGACACACTGACACTCTCGTACACACACACACACACTGACACTCGTACACACACACTGACACTCGTACACACACACACACACACACTGACACTCTCGTATACACACACACACACACTGACACTCGTACACACACACTGACACTCTCGTACACACACACACACACACTGACACTCTCGTACACACACACACACACTGACACTCTCGTACACACACACACACACTGACACTCTCGTACACACACACACACACTGACACTCTCGTACACTCACACACACTGACACTCTCGTACACACACACACTGACACTCTCGTACACACACACACACTGACACTCTCGTACACACACACTGACACTCTCGTACACACACACACTGACACTCTCGTACACACAAACACACACACTGACACTCGTACACACACACACACACACACACTGACACTCTCGTACACACACACACTGACACTCTCGTACACACACACACACACTGACACTCTCGTACACACACACTGACACTCTCGTACACACACACACACACACACTGACACTCTCGTACACACACACTGACACTCTCGTACACACACACACACACACACTGACACTCGTACACACACACTGACACTCTCGTACACACACACACACTGACACTCTCGTACACACACACTGACACTCTCGTACACACACACACACACTGACACTCTCGTACACACACACACTGACACACTCGTACACACACACACTGACACTTTCGTACACACACACACACACTGACACTCGTACACACACACACACTGACACTCTTGTACACACACACACTGACACTCTCGTACACACACACACACACTGACACTCTCGTACACACACACTGACACTCGTGTACACACACACACACTGACACTCGTACACACACACACACTGACACTCTCGTACACACACACACTGACACTCGTACACACACACACTGACACTCTCGTACACACACACAGACACTCTCGTACACACACACACACTGACACTCTCGTACACACACACACTGACACTCTCGTACACACACACACTGACACTCTCGTACACACACACACACACTGACACTCGTACACACACACACACACTGACACTCGTACACACACACACTGACACTCTCGTACACACACACACTGACACTCGTACACACACACACACACACACTGACACTCGTACACACACACACACTGACACTCGTACACTCACACACACACTGACACTCTCGTACACACACACACACTGACACTCTCGTACACTCACACACACTGACACTCGTACACACACACACTGACACTCTCGTACACTCACACACACACTGGCACTCTCGTACACACACACACACACACACACACTGACACTCTCGTACACACACACACACACTGACACTCTCGTAAACTCACACACACATCTGACACTCTCGTAAACTCACACACACACTGACACTCGTACACACACAACACTGACACTCTCGTACACACACACACACACACACATACACACACACTGACACTCTCGTACACACACAAACACACACACACACTGCACTCTCGTACACACACACACACACACTGACACTCTCGTATACACTACCACACACTCACACTGAGACTCTCGTACACTCACACACACTGACACTCTCCGTACACACACACACACACACACTATGAAACTCGTACACACACACTGACACTCTCGTACACACACACACACACACACACTGACACTCTCGTACACACACACACACACACACTGACACTCCTCGTACACACACACTGACACTCTCGTACACACACACACTGACACTCTCGTACACTCACACACTGACACTCTCGCACACACACACTGACACTCTTGTACACACACACACTGACACTCTCGTACACTCACACACTGACACTCTCGTACACACACACACTGACACTCTCGTACACTCACACACTGACACTCTCGTACACACACACACACACACTGACACTCTCGTACACGCACACACACTTGCACTCTCGTACACACACACACACACTGACACTCGTACACACACACTGACACTCTCGTACACACACACACACTGACACTCTCGTACACTCACACGCACTGACACTCTCGTACACACACACGCACTGACACTCTCGTACACACACACACACACACACACTGACACTCTCGTACACACACACACTGACACTCTCGTAAACACACACACACACTGACACTCTCGTACACACACACACACTGACACTCTCGTACACACACACACACACCTGACCTCTCGTACACTCACACACACTGGACACTCTCGCTATACACACACACTGACACTCTTGTACACACACTCACACACTGACACTCTCGTACACACACACACCACTGACACTCTTGTACACTCACACACCACTGACACTCGTACACACACACTGACACTCACACACACACGCACACGACTGACACCTCCTACACACAACTGACACTCTCGTACACCTCACACACACACACTGACACTCTCGTACCGCACACACCTGACCTCTCGTACCGCACACACTGACACTCTCTACACGCACACACTGACACTCTCGTCACACACACACTGACACTCTCGTACTCGCACATACTGACACTCTCGTACACGGCACAAACCTAGACAGCTCTCCGTACACGCCACACTGACACTCTACACACACCTGACACTCTCGTACACTCAACACACACACACTTGACACTCTCCGTACAACCGCACACACTGACACTCTCGTACACACACACCCACACTGACACTCCCGTACAACTACACACACTGACACTCATCGTACACACACACTGACACTCGTACACGTACACACTACACCTGTACACTCTCGTACTCTCAGGACACACTGACACTCTCGTACACACACACACTGACACTCTCGTACACACACACTGACACTCTCGTACACACACACACACACACTGACACTCTCGTACACACACACTCACACTGACACTCTCGTACACTCACACACACTGACACTCTCGTACACACACACACACTGACACTCTCGTATACACACACACACACTGACACTCTCGTACACTCACACACACTGACTCTCATACACACACACACACACACTGACACTCTCGTACACACACACACACACACTGACACTCTCGTACACACACACACACACTGACACTCTCGTACACACACACACACTGACACTCTCGTACACTCACACACTGACACTCTCGTACACTCACACACTGACACTCGTACACACACACACACACACACTGACACTCTCGTACACTCACACACACTGACACTCGTACACTCACACGCACTGACACTCTCGTACACACACACACACTGACACTCTCGTACACACACACTGACACTCTCGTACACACACACAGACAACTCTCGTACAACACACACACTACACTCTCGTACACACACACACTGACACTCTCGTACACACAAACCACTGACACCTCTGTTACACACACACACACACACACTGACACTCGTACACACATACACACTGACACTCTCGTACACACACACACTGATACTCTCGTACACACACACACTGACACTCTCGTACACACACACACACACTGACACTCGTACCACACACACTGACACTCTCGTACACACACACACACACTGACACTCTCGTACACTCACACACTGACACTCTCGTACACTCACACCACACACTGACTCTCGTACACTCCACACAACACAGTTCTGACACTCGTACACTCACACACACACTGACACTCGCACACACACACACTGACACTCTTGTACACTCACACACCACACTGGCACTCATCGTACACACACACACACTGACACTCTTGTATACACACACACACACACACACACACACTGACACTCTCGTACACCACACACACACACACTGCACACTCTCGTACACACACACACACACACACTGACACTCTCGTAAACTCACACACACACTGACACTCTCGTACACACACACACACTGACACTCTCGTACACACACACACACACACACACACTGACACTCTCGTACACACACACACACACACTGACACTCT
Organism: Squalus acanthias; assembly: GCA_030390025.1. NCBI lineage: Eukaryota > Metazoa > Chordata > Chondrichthyes > Squaliformes > Squalidae > Squalus > Squalus acanthias. The sequence continues at coordinate 209,376 of JASTWF010000127.1, read as the reverse complement.
CGTACACACACACACACTGACACTCTCGTACACGCACACACACACTGACACTCGTACACACACACACTGACACTCTCGTACACACACACACTGACACTCTCGTACACACACACACTGACACTCTCGTACACACACCACTGACACTCTCGTACACACACACACACTGACACTCTCGTACACACACACACACTGACACTCTCGTACACACACACACTGACACTCTCGTACACACACACACACTGACACTCTCGTACACACACACACCTGACACTCTCGTACACTCACACACACTGACAGTCGTACACACACACACTGACACTCTCGTACACACACACACACTGGCACTCTCGTACACACACACACACACACTGACACTCTCGTAAACTGACACACACACTGACACTCTCATACACTCACACACACACACACACACTGACACTCTCGTGTACACACACACACACACACACTGACACTCTCGTACACTCACACACACTGACACTCTCGTACACACACACACACTGACACTCTCGTACACACACACACACTGACACTCTCGTACACTCACACACACACTGACACTCTCGTACACACACACACACTGACACTCGTACACACACACTGACACTCTCGTACACACACACACACACTGACACTCTCGTACACACACACACACACTGACACTCGTACACACACACTGACACTCTCGTACACACACACACACACTGACACTCTCGTGTACACACACACACACACACACACTGACACTCTCGTACACACACACACACACACTGACACTCTCGTACACTCACACACACTGACACTCTCGTACACACACACACACACAGACACTCTCGTACACTCACATACACTGACACTCTCGTACACACACACACACACTGACACTCGTACACACACACTGACACTCTCGTACACACACACACACACTGACACTCTCGTACACACACACACACACTGACACTCGTACACACACACTGACACTCGTACACACACACACACACACTGACACTCGTACACACACACACACACTGACACTCTCGTACACACACACACACACACTGACACTCTCGTACACACACACACACACTGACACTCTCGTACACTCACACACCACTGACACTCTCGTACACACACACACTGACACCTCGTACACACACACACACACTGACACTCGTACACACACACTGACACTCTCGTACACACACACACACACTGACACTCTCGTACACACACACACACTGACACTCGTACACACACACTGACACTCTCGTACACACACACACACACACTGACACTCTCGTACACACACACACACACACTGACACTCTCGTACACACACACACACACTGACACTCTCGTACACACACACACACACACTGACACTCTCGTACACACACACACACTGACACTCTCGTACACACACACACTGACACTCTCGTACACACACACACTGACACTCTCGTACACACACACACACTGACACTCTCGTACACACACACTGACACTCTCGTACACACACACACTGACTCTCGTACACACACACACTGACACTCTCGTACACACACACACACACACACACTGACACTCGTACACACACACACACACACACTGACACTCTCGTACACACACACACTGACACTCTCGTACACACACACTGACACTCTCGTACACACACACTGACACTCTCGTACACACACACAGACACACACTGACACTCTCTTACACACACACTGACACTCTCGTACACACACACACACACTGACACTCGTACACACACACTGACACTCTCGTACACACACACACACACTGACACTCTCGTACACACACACTGACACTCTCGTACACACACACACACACACACACACTGACACTCTCGTACACTCACACACACTGACACTCTCGTACACACACACACTGACACTCGTACACACACACACACTGACACTCGTACACACACACTGACACTCTCGTACACACACACACACACACACACACTGACACTCTCGTACACACACACACACACTGACACTCGTACACACACACTGACACTCTCGTACACACACACACACACACACTGACACTCTCGTACACACACACACACACTGACACTCTCGTACACACACACACTGACACTCTCGTACACACACACTGACACTCTCGTACACACACACTGACACTCTCGTACACACACACAGACACACACTGACACTCTCTTACACACACACTGACACTCTCGTACACACACACACACACTGACACTCGTACACACACACTGACACTCTCGTACACACACACACACACTGACACTCTCGTACACACACACTGACACTCTCGTACACACACACACACACTGACACTCTCGTACACACACACACTGACACACTCGTACACACACACACTGACACTGTCGTACACACACACACACTGACACTCGTACACACACACACACTGACACTCTCGTACACACACACACTGACACTCTCATACACACACACACACAGACACTCGTACACACACACACACTGACACTCTCGTACACACACACACTGACACTCTCGTACACACACACACTGACACTCTCGTACACACACACACACACTGACACTCGTACACACACACACACACACACTGACACTCTCGTACACACACACACACTGACACTCTCGTACACTCACACACACACTGACACTCTCGTACACACACACACACTGACACTCTCGTACACTCACACACACTGACACTCGTACACACACACACTGACACTCTCGTACACTCACACACACACTGGCACTCTCGTACACACACACACTGACACTCTCGTACACACACACACACACTGACACTCTCGTACACACACACACACACACACACACACACACACACTGACACTCTCGTACACCACCACACTGGCACTCTCGTACACACACACACAACACACTGACACTCGTACACACACACTGACACTCTCGTACACACACACACACACACTGACACTCTCGTGTACACACACACACACACACACACACTGACACTCTCGTACACACACACACACTGACACTCTCGTACACTTACACACACTGACACTCTCGTACACACACACACACACTGACACTCTCGTACACACACACACACACTGACACTCTCGTACACTCAGACACACTGACACTCTCGTACACACACACACACACTGACACTCGTACACACACACTGACACTCGTACACACACACACACACACACTACACTCTCGTATACACACACACACACACTGACACTCGTACACACACACTGACACTCTCGTACACACACACACACACACCTGACACTCTCGTACACACACACACACACTGACACTCTCGTACACACACACACACACTGACACTCTCGTACACACACACACACACTGACACTCTCGTACACTCACACACACTGACACTCTCGTACACACACACACTGACACTCTCGTACACACACACACACTGACACTCTCGTACACACACACTGACACTCTCGTACACACACACACTGACACTCTCGTACACACAAACACACACACTGACACTCGTACACACACACACACACACACACTGACACTCTCGTACACACACACACTGACACTCTCGTACACACACACACACACTGACACTCTCGTACACACACACTGACACTCTCGTACACACACACACACACACACTGACACTCTCGTACACACACACTGACACTCTCGTACACACACACACACACACACTGACACTCGTACACACACACTGACACTCTCGTAACACACACACACACTGACACTCTCGTACACACACACTGACACTCTCGTACACACACACACACACTGACACTCTCGACACACACACACTGACACACTCGTACACACACACACTGACACTTTCGTACACACACACACACACTGACACTCGTACACACACACACACTGACACTCTTGTACACACACACACTGACACTCTCGTACACACACACACACACTGACACTCTCGTACACAGCACACTGACACTCGTGTACACACACACACACTGACACTCGTACACACACACACACTGACACTCTCGTACATCACACACACTGACACTCTCGTACACACACACACACTGACACTCTCGTACACACACACAGACACTCTCGTACACACACACACACTGACACTCCGTACACACACACACTGACACTCTCGTACACACACACACTGACACTCTCGTACACACACACACACACTGACACTCGTACACACACACGACACTGACACTCGTACACACACACACACTGACACTCTCGTACACACACACACTGACACTCGTACACACACACACACACACACTGACACTCGTACACACACACACACTGACACTCGTACACTCACACACACACTGACACTCTCGTACACACACACACACTGACACTCTCGTACACTCACACACACTGACACTCGTACACACACACACTGACACTCTCGTACACTCACACACACACTGGCACTCTCGTACACACACACACACACTGACACTCTCGTACACACACACACACACTGACACTCTCGTAAACTCACACACACACTGACACTCTCGTAAACTCACACACACACTGACACTCGTACACACACACACTGACACTCTCGTACACACACACACACACACACACACACACACACTGACACTCTCGTACACACACACACACACACACACACTGGCACTCTCGTACACACACACACACACACTGACACTCTCGTATACACACACACACACTGACACTCTCGTACACTCACACACACTGACACTCGTACACACACACACACACACACTATGAAACTCGTACACACACACTGACACTCTCGTACACACACACACACACACTGACACTCTCGTACACACACACACACACACACTGACACTCTCGTACACACACACTGACACTCTCGTACACACACACACTGACACTCTCGTACACTCACACACTGACACTCTCGCACACACACACTGACACTCTTGTACACACACACACTGACACTCTCGTACACTCACACACTGACACTCTCGTACACACACACACTGACACTCTCGTACACTCACACACTGACACTCTCGTACACACACACACACACACTGACACTCTCGTACACGCACACACACTTGCACTCTCGTACACACACACACACACTGACACTCGTACACACACACTGACACTCTCGTACACACACACACACTGACACTCTCGTACACTCACACGCACTGACACTCTCGTACACACACACGCACTGACACTCTCGTACACACACACACACACACACACTGACACTCTCGTACACACACACACTGACACTCTCGTACACACACACACACTGACACTCTCGTACACTCACACACACACTGACACTCTCAGTACACACACACACACTGACACTCTCGTACACTCTCACACACTGACACTCCGTACACACACACACTGACACTCTCGTACACACTTCACAGCACACACTGACACTCTCGTACACAACACACTACACTCTCGTACACACACGACACACTGACACTCGTACACACACACTGACACACTCGTACACACACACACACTACTACACCTCGTACACACACACACTGACACTCTCGTACACACACACACACACTGACACTCTCGTACACTCACCACACTGACACTCAGTACACACACACACTGACACTGCTCGTACACTCACACACACACTGACACTCTCGTACACACACACACACTGACACTCTCGTACACTCACACACTGACACTCTCGTACACACACACACACTGACACACTCGTACACGACACACACTGACACTCTCGTTACACTCACACACTGACACTCTCGTACACACACACACACACACTGACACTCGTACACACACACTGACACTCTCGTACACACACACACACACACGACACTCTCGTGTACACACACACACCTGGACACTCTCGTACACACACAACTGACACTCTCGTACACACACACACACACTGACACTCTCGTACACACACACACACACTGACACTCTCGTACACACACACACACCTGACACTCTCGTACACCTCACACACACACTGACACTCTCGTACACCAACACACTGACACTCTCGTACACACACACATTGACACTGTACACACACACTGACACTCTCGTACTCACACACACACTGTCACTCTCGTAACACACACACAGCACACTGACACCTACACACACACTGACACTCTCGTACACACCACACACCACTACACTACACACACACACCTGACACTCTCGTCACACACACACACACTGACACTCTCGTACACACACACACACTGACACTCTCGTACACACACACACTGACACTCTCGTACACACACACACACTGACACTCTGTACTACACACACACACTACACTCCGTACACACACACACTGACACTCTCGTACACACACAACACTGACACTCTCGTACACACTACACACTGACACTCTCGTACACACACACACTGACACTCTCGTACACACACACACACTGACACTCTCGTACACACACACACTGACACTCGTACACACACACACACACTGACACTCTCGTACCACACACACTGACAACTCGTACACACACACACACACACACACACTGACACTCTCGTACACACACACACACACTGACACTCTCATACACACACACACACACACACTGACACTCGTACACACACACACACACACACTGACACTCTCGTACACACACACACACACTGACACTCTCATACACACACACACACACTGACACTCTCGTACACACACACACTGACACTCTCGTACACACACACACTGACACTCGTACACACACACACACACACTGACACTCTCGTAAACACACACACACTGACACTCTCGTACACACACACACTGACACTCTCGTACACTCACACACACTGACACTCTCGTACACTCACACACACTGACACGCGTCACACACACACCCACACACACAAAACACACTGACACTCTCGTACACACACACACTCTGACACTCTCACACACACACACTGACACTCTCGTACACTCACACACACACACTGACACTCTCGTACACACACACACACACACACACTGACACTCTCGTACACTCACACACACTGACACTCGTACACACACACACACTGACACTCTCGTACACACACACACACTGACACTCTCGTATACACACACACACACTGACACTCTCGTACACACACACACTGACACTCGTACACACACACTGACACTCTCGTACACACACACACACACTGACACTCTCGTACACACACACACACACTGACACTCTCGTACACACACACACACACTGACACTCTCGTACACTCACACACACTGACACTCTCGTACACACACACTGACACTCTCGTACACACACACACACTGACACTCTCGTACACACACACTGACACTCTCGTACACACACACACTGACACTCTCGTACACACACACACACACACACTGACACTCGTACACACACACACACACACACACTGACACTCTCGTACACACACACACTGACACTCTCGTACACACACACACACACTGACACTCTCGGACACACACACTGACACTCTCGTACACACACACACACACACACTGACACTCTCGTACACACACACTGACACTCTCGTACACACACACACACACACACTGACACGTCGTACACACACACTGACACTCTCGTACACACACACACACTGACACTCTCGTACACACACACTGACACTCTCGTACACACACACACACACTGACACTCTCGTACACACACACACTGACACACTCGTACACACACACACTGACACTTTCGTACACACACACACACACTGACACTCGTACACACACACACACTGACACTCTTGTACACACACACACTGACACTCTCGTACACACACACACACACTGACACTCTCGTACACACACACTGACACTCGTGTACACACACACACACTGACACTCGTACACACACACACACTGACACTCTCGTAACACACACACACTGACACTCGTACACACACACACTGACACTCTCGTACACACACACAGACACTCTCGTACACACACACACACTGACACTCTCGTACACACACACACTGACACTCTCGTACACACACACACTGACACTCTCGTACACACACACACACACTGACACTCGTACACACACACACACACTGACACTCTCGTACACACACACACTGACACTCTCGTACACACACACACACACTGACACTCTCGTACACACACACACACACTGACACTCGTACACACACACACACTTACACTCTCGTACACACACACACACACACTGACACTCTCGTACACTCACACACACACTGACACTCTCGTACACACACACACACTGACACTCTCGTACACTCACACACACTGACACTCGTACACACACACACTGACACTCTCGTACACTCACACACACACTGGCACTCTCGTACACACACACACACACACACTGACACTCTCGTACACACACACACACACACACACACACTGACACTCTCGTACACACACACACTGGCACTCTCGTACACACACACACACACACACACACTGACACTCTCGTACACACACACACAGTGGCACTCTCGTACACTCACACACACTGCCACTCTCGTACACACACACACACACACACTGACACTCTCGTATACACACACACACACTGACACTCTCGTACACTCACACACACTGACACTCTTGTACACACACACACACACACACACACACACACTGACACTCTCGTACACACACACACACACTGACACTCTCGTACACACACACACACACTGACACTCTCGTACACACACACACTGACACTCTCGTACACTCACACACTGACACTCTCGTACACACACACACTGACACTCTTGTACACACACACACTGACACTCTCGTACACTCACACACTGACACTCTCGTACACACACACACTGACACTCTCGTACACTCACACACTGACACTCTCGTACACACACACACACACACTGACACTCTCGTACACGCACACACACTTGCACTCTCGTACACACACACACACACACTGACACTCTCGTACACACACACACACACACACACACACTGACACTCTCGTACACACACACACTGGCACTCTCGTACACACACACACACACACACACACTGACACTCTCGTACACACACACACACACACACAGTGGCACTCTCGTACACTCACACACACTGCCACTCTCGTACACACACACACACACACACTGACACTCTCGTATACACACACACACACTGACACTCTCGTACACTCACACACACTGACACTCGTACACACACACACACACACACTATGAAACTCGTACACACACACTGACACTCTCGTACACACACACACACACACACTGACACTCTCGTACACACACACACACACTGACACTCTCGTACACACACACACACACTGACACTCTCGTACACACACACACTGACACTCTCGTACACTCACACACTGACACTCTCGTACACACACACACTGACACTCTTGTACACACACACACTGACACTCTCGTACACTCACACACTGACACTCTCGTACACACACACACTGACACTCTCGTACACTCACACACTGACACTCTCGTACACACACACACACACACTGACACTCTCGTACACGCACACACACTTGCACTCTCGTACACACACACACACACACTGACACTCTTACACACACACTGACACTCTCGTACACACACACACACACACTGACACTCTCGTACACTCACACGCACTGACACTCTCGTACACACACACGCACTGACACTCTCGTACACACACACACACACACACACTGACACTCTCGTACACACACACACTGACACTCTCGTACACACACACACTGACACTCTCGTAAACACACACACACACTGACACTCTCGTACACTCACACACACTGACACTCTCGTACACACACACACACACTGACCCTCTCGTACACTCACACACACTGACACTCTCGTATACACACACACTGACACTCTTGTACACACACTCACACACTGACACTCTCGTACACACACACACACACTGACACTCTTGTACACTCACACACACTGACACTCGTACACACACACTGACACTCACACACACACGCACACACTGACACTCATACACACACGCACACACTGACACTCTCGTACACTCACACACACACACTGACACTCTCGTACACGCACACACTGACACTCTCGTACACGCACACACTGACACTCTCGTACACGCACACACTGACACTCTCGTACACGCACACACTGACACTCTCGTACACGCACATACTGACACTCTCGTACACGCACACACTGACACTCTCGTACACGCACACACTGACACTCTCGTACACACACACTGACACTCTCGTACACTCACACACACACACTGACACTCTCGTACACGCACACACTGACACTCTCGTACACACACACACACACTGACACTCTCGTACACACACACACACTGACACTCTCGTACACGTACACACACACACTGACACTCTCGTACACTCAGACACACTGACACTCTCGTACACACACACACTGACACTCGTACACTCACTGACACTCTCGTACACACACACACACACACACTGACACTCTCGTACACACACACAAACACTGACACTCTCGTACACTCACACACACTGACACTCTCGTACACTCACACACACACTGACACCCTCGTACACACACACACGGACACTCTCGTACACTCACACACTGACACTCTCGTACACACACACACTGAAACTCTCGCACACACACACACTGACACTCGTACACACACACACACACACACTGACACTCTCGTACACACACACACTGACACTCGTACACACACACACACACACACACACACACACACACTGACACTCTCGTACACACACACACACACTGACACTCTCATACACACACACACACACACACTGACACTCTCGTACACACACACACACACACACACACACACTGACACTCTCGTACACACACACACAAACTGACACTCTCATACACACACACACACACACTGACACTCTCGTACACACACACACTGACACTCTCGTACACACACACACTGACACTCTCGTACACACACACACACACACACTGACACTCTCGTACACACACACACACTGACACTCGTACACACACACACTGACACTCTCGTACACTCACACACACTGACACTCTCGTACACTCACACACACTGACACTCGTACACACACACACACACACTGACACTCGTACACACACACACACACACACACACTGACACTCTCGTACACACACACACACTGACACTCTCGTACACACACACACTGACACTCTCGTACACTCACACACACACACTGACACTCTCGTACACACACACACACACACACTGACACTCTCGTACACTCACACACACTGACACTCTCGTACACACACACACACACACACTGACACTCTCGTACACACACACACACTGACACTCTCGTATACACACACACACACTGACACTCTCGTACACACACACACACACTCGTACACACACACTGACACTCTCGTACACACACACACACACTGACACTCGTACACACACACTGACACTCTCGTACACACACACACTGACACTCGTACACACACACACACACTGACACTCGTACACACACACACGGACACTCTCGTACACACACACACTGACACTCTCGTACACACACACACACACACACTGACACTCTCGTACACACACACACACACTTACACTCTCGCACACACACACACACTCACACTCTCGTACACACACACACACACACTGACACTCTCGTACACACACACACTGACACTCGTACACACACACTGACACTCTCGTACACACACACACACACACACACTGACACTCGTACACACACACTGTCACTCTCGTACACACACACACTGACACTCTCGTACACTCACACGCACTGACACACTCGTACACACACACACACACTGACACTATCGTACACACACACACACTGACACTCGAACACACACACACTGACACTCTCGTACACACACACACTGACACTCTCGTACACACACACACACACTGACACTCTCGTACACTCACACACACACACTGACACTCTCGTACACTCACACACACTGACACACTCGTACACACACACACACACACACTGACACACTCGTACACTCACACACACACTGACACTCGTACACACACACACACACACACACACACTGACACTCTCGTACACTCACACACACACACACTGACACACTCGTACACACACACACACACACACTGAAACACACTCACTCACACTCTCGCAGTGACAGTGCCAGTTATCACTGGACACCCAGAGGAGGAGAAGGAGGATGGGGGATTGGGTTGTGGTGGGGTTTCAGACATGCTGGTCAGTGAGGCGGCTGAGCATTATGCTGTGGTTCACAGTCCTCCACGCCCCCGTGTCGTATCGAGGTGTCCACCCATTATTCGCAAAGACAACTATCTTAATATTCAACCGGCTCCAAACTCAGCCAAGGTTCCCGAGAGTGTGTGTTCTCGTAACCAGCCTTGTCCAATAGTAGTCATCTCAGATACTATATGTAACTCCAGTCCCACACTGTGGCAGGGGCAGTACTGAGGGAGTGCTGCACTGTGGCAGGGGCAGTACTGAGGGAGCGCCGCACTGTCGCAGGGGCAGTACTGAGGGAGCGCTGCACTGTCGGAGGGGCAGTACTGAGGGAGCGCCGCACTGTCGGAGGGGCAGTACTGAGGGAGCGCCGCACTGTCGGAGGGGCAGTACTGAGGGAGCGCCGCACTGTCGGAGCAGCAGTACTGAGCGAGTGCTGCACTGTCACGGGCAGTACTGAGGGAGTGCTGCACTGTCGGAGGGGCAGTACTGAGGGAGCGCCGCACTGTCTGAGGGGCAGTACTGAGGGAGCGCCGCACTGTCGGAGGGGCAGTACTGTGGGAGCACTGCACTGTCGGAGGGGCAGTACTGAGGGAACGCCGCACCGTCGGAGGGGCAGTACTGTGGGAGCACCGCACTGTCAGAGAGGCAGTACTGAGGGAGCGCCGCACTGTCAGAGGGGCAGTACTGAGGGAGTGCCGCACTGTCGGAGGGGCAGTGCTGAGGGAACGCCGCACTGTCGGAGGGTCAGTACTGAGGGAGCGCCGCACTGTCGGAGGGGCAGTACTGAGGGAGCACCGCACTGTCGGAGGGGCAGTACTGAGGGAGCATAGTGGTTAGCACTGGTGCCTCACAGCGCCAGAGACCCGGGTTCAAATCTGGCCTCGGGTGACTGTCTGTGTGGAGTTTGCACATTCTCCCCGTGTCTGCGTGGGTTTCCTCCGGGTGCTCCGGTTTCCTCCCACAGTCCAAAAATGTGCGGGTTAGGTTGATTTGGCTATGATAAATTGACCCTTAGTGTTAGGGGGGGATTAAATATGTGGGGTTACAGGGATAGGATGGGATATGTTAGGGGGAATTAAATACGTGGGGTTACGGGGATAGGGTGGGATATGTGTCGGTGCAGGCTCGATGGGGATTCTGTGTGAGAAAGCAGGGACAGGGTACTGGATTTGGATGATCAGCCATGATCGTATTGAATGGTGGAGCAGGCTCGATGGGCCGAATGGCCTACTCCTGCTCCTAGTTTCTATGTTTCTATGTTTCTATGGAACGCTGCCCTGTCGGAGGGGCATTAATGAAGGAATGCTGCCCTGTCGGAGGGGCGGTACTGAGGGAACGCCGCACTGTTGGAGGGGCGGTACTGAGGGAACGCCGCACTGTCGGAGGGTCAGTACTGAGGGAGCACCGCACTGTCGGAGGGGCAGTACTGAGGGAGCACCGCACTGTCGGAGGGGCAGTACTGAGGGAGCGCCGCACTGTCAGAGGGGCAGTACTGAGGGAGTGCCGCACTGTCGGAGGGGCAGTACTGAGGGAGCGCTGCCCTGTCGGAGGGGCAGTACTAAAGGAACGCTGCCCTGTCGGAGGGGCATTAATGAAGGAACGCTGCCCTGTCGGAGGGGCGGTACTGAGGGAGCACCGCACTGTCGGAGGGGCAGTACTAAGGGAGTGCTGCACTGTCGGAAGGGCAGAGCTGAGGGAGCGCTGCACTGTCGGAAGGGCAGAGCTGAGGGAGAGCTGCCCTGTTGGAGGGGCGGTACTGAGGGAGCGCTGCCCTGTCGGAGGGGCGGTACTGAGGGAGCGCTGCCCTGTCGGAGGGGCGGTACTGAGGGAACGCCGCACTGTCGGAGGGTCAGTATTGAGGGAGCGCCGCACTGTCGGAGGGGCAGTACTGAGGGAGCGCCGCACTGTCGGAGAGGCAGTGCTGAGGGAGCACCGCACTGTCAGAGTGGCAGTACTGAGGGAGTGCCGCACTGTCGGAGGGGCAGTACTGAGGGTGCGCCGCACTGTCAGAGTGGCAGTACTGAGGGAGTGCCGCACTGTCGGAGGGGGAGTACTGAGGGAGCGCTGCACTGTCGGAGGGGCAGTACTGAGGGAGCGCCGCACTGTCGGAGGGGCAGTACTGAGGGAGTGCCGCACTGTCGGAGGGGCAGTACTGAGGGAGTTCCGCACTGTCGGAGGGGCAGTACTGAGGGAGTTCTGCACTGTCGGAGGGACGGTACTGAGGGAGTTCCGCACTGTCGGAGGGGCAGTACTGAGGGAGTTCCGCACTGTCGGAGGGACGGTACTGAGGGAGCGCTGCACTGTCGGAGGTGCCGTCTTTCGGAGGAGACGTTAAACCAAGGCCCTATTTGCCCTTTCAGGTGGATGTATAAGATCCCACAGCCACTATTTCAAAGAAGAGCAGGGGAGTTCTCCCAGGTGTCCTGGCGAACATTTATTCCTCGACCAACATCACTAGAAAAGCAGATGATCCGGTCATTATGACAGTGCTGTTCGTGGGATCTTGCTGTGCGCAAATTGGCTGCCGCGTTATCTACATTACAACAGTGTAAAGTAATTAATTGGCTGTAAAATGCTCTGGGATGTCCTGAGGTGGTGAAAGGCGCTTTGTTGAATCATAGGATGATACAGCACTGAAGGAGGCCATTCGGCCCATTGTACCTGTGCCGGCTCTTTGAAAGAGCTCTCCAATCATTCCCAGTCCCCAGGTTTTTCCCCATAACCCTGTAAATGAGTCCTCTTCGAGTTTTTGGCTTTGGAAAGTTCCTCTGGATTCTGATTCCACCGCCCTTTCAGATCGTGCGTCCCAGAACACATCAACCCTCCGTGTGAAGAAATTTCTCTTCATCTCCCCTCTGGTTCTTTTGCCAATTATCTTCAATCTGTGTCCTCTGGTTACTGACCCTCCTGCCACTGGAAACAGTTTCTCCTTATTTACTCTGTCAAAACATTCATGATTTTGAACACCTCTATCAGTTCTCCTTCTCTGCTCTAAGGAGATCAATCCCAGCTTCTCCAGTCTCTCCACATCACTGAAGTCCCTCATCCCTGGTCTGCACCCTCTCCAAGACCTTGATGTCCTTCCTCAATTGTGCCCAGAATTGGACACAATACTGCAGCTGGGGCCTAACCTCAGCCGTGGCTCAGTGGGCAGCTCACTCGCCTCTGAGTCAGAAGGTTGTGGGTTCAAGTCCCACTCCAGGGACTTGAGCACATAAAGCTAGGCTGACACTCCAGTGCAGTGCTGAGGGAGCGCCGCACTGTCGGAGGAGCCGTACTGAGGGAGCACCGCACTGTCGGAGGGGCAGTACTGAGGGAGCGCCGCACTGTCGGAGGGGCAGTACTGAGGGAGCGCCGCACTGTCAGAGGGGCAGTACTGAGGGAGCGCCGCACTGTCAGAGGGGCAGTACTGAGGGAGCTCCGCACTGTCAGAGGGGCAGTACTGAGGGAGTGCTGCACTGTCGGAGGGGCAGTACTGAGGGAGCGCCGCACTGTCGGAGGGTCAGTACTGAGGGAGCGCCGCACTGTCGGAGGGGCAGTACTGAGGGAGCGCCGCACTGTCGGAGGGGCAGTACTGAGGGAGCGCCGCACTGTCGGAGGGGCAGTACTGAGGGAGCGCCGCACTGTCGGAGGGGCAGTACTGAGGGAGCGCCGCACTGTCGGAGGGGCAGTACTGAGGGAGTGCTGCACTGTCAGAGGTGCCATCTTTCAGATGTGCTGTTAAACTAAGGCCCCGTCTGCTTTCTCAGGTGGATGTAAAAGATCCCATAGCACTATTTCGAAGAAAAGCAGGGGAGTTCTCCCCGGTGTCCTGGCCAATATTTATCCCTCAACCAACGTAATAAAAACAGATTCTCTGGTCGTTATCACATTGCTGCTTGTGGGAGCTTGCTGTGTGCAAATTGGCTGCCGCGTTTCCCACATTACAACAGTGACTCCACTTCAAAAGTACTTCATTGGCTGTAAAGCACTTTGAGTCATCCGGTGGTCGTGAAAGGCGCTATAGAAATGCAAGTCTTTTAACCAGTGATTTGTCAAGGTTTAACATGACTTCCTTGTTTTTAAGTTTCAATGCCCCTATTTACAAAGCCAAGGCTTCCGTACGCTTTCTTAACCGCCTTCTTAACTTGTACCTCCCAAAGTGCATCACTTCACACTTATCCGCATTAAACTTCATCTGCCACCTGCCTGCCCATTTGACCAGTTGGTCTACGTCCTCCTGAAGTCTGCTACTATCCTCCTCACTCTTTACTACATTGTCAAGTTTTGATACTAAGATGGGAGGGAAAGTAGTGAGTGAGGAGGACATAAAAAATCTGCAAGGGGACATAGACAGGCTAAGTAAGTAGGCAGAGATTTGGCAGATGGAATACAATACTGGAAAGTGTGAGGTTATGCACTTTGGCAGGAAAAATAGTAGAGCAAGTTACTATCTTAATGGCAAGAAATTGGAAAGTACTGAAGTACAAAGGGATCTGGGGGTCCTGGTGCACAAAACTCAAAAGGTTAGTATGCAGGTGCAGCAAGTGATTAAGAAGGCCAATGGAATGTTGGCTTTCATTGCTAGGGGGATAGAATATAAAAATAGGGAGGTATTGCTTCAGTTGTACAAGGTATTGGTGAGACCGCACCTGGAATACTGCATACAGTTTTGGTGTCCATACTTAAGAAAAGACATACTTGCTCTCGAGTCAGTACAAAGAAGGTTCACTCGGTTAATCCCGGGGATGAGGGGATGGACATATGAGGAGAGGTTGAGTAGATTGGGACTCTACTCATTGGAGTTCAGAAGAATGAGAGGCGATCTTATTGAAACATATAAGATTGTGAAGGGGTTGGATCGGGTGGATGCGGGGAGGATGTTCCCGATGATGGGTGAAACTAGAACTAGGGGGCATAGTCTTAGAATAAGGGGCTGCTCTTTCAAAACTGAGATGAGAAGGAACTACTTCACTCAGAGGGTGGTAGGTCCATGGAATATGCTGCCCCAAAAAGCTGTAGAAGCTACACCATTACATAAATTTAAAACAGAAATAGACAGTTTCCTAGAAGTAAAGGGAATTAAGGGTTACGGGGAGCAGGCAGGAATTTGGACATGAGTCTAGGTTCGGATCGGTCATGGCCCTGTGGGTAGCGCAGCGGGCCCAGGGGCCGTGTAGCCTGATCCTGCTCCTATTTCGTGTGTCCAATTCTGTTAGGTTCAGGAGATGGTTCTGTGATAGTAGATTGGCGGTTAGGATCAGATCAGCCATGATCTTATTGAATGGCGGAGCAGGCTCGAGGGGCCAATTGGCCTACTCCTGCTCCTATTTCTTATGTTCTTATGTATCATTCGCCAATTCGAAATTGTACTCCCTATGCCCAAGTCCATGTCACTTATATATAACAAGAAAAGCAATGGCCCTAATACCGACCCCGAGCGGTCCCCACTGCATACTGCCCTCCAGTGAGAAAAACATCCGTTCACCACCACTCTCTGCCTCCTGCCCCTTAGCCAATTACGTGCCCAAGTTACCACCGTACCTTTAATCCCAGCTGCTTCTATTTCCCGAATAGGTCTGCTCCATGGTACTTTATCAAATGCCCTTTGAAAGTCCATATGCACAACAGGTAACATTCGCGCCACACAAGTGCCAGGCAATGACCATCTCCAACAAGCGAGAGTCTAACCACCGCCCCTTGACATTCAACGGCGTTACCATCGCCGAATCCTCCACCATCAACATCCTGGGAGGTCACCATTGACCAGAAACTCAACTGGACCAGCCACATAAATAATGTGGCAACAAGAGCAGGTCAGAGGCTGGGTATTCAGCGGCGAGTGTCTCACCTCCTGACTCCCCAAAGCCTTTCCACCATTTACAAGGCACAAGTCAGGAGTGTGATGGAATACTCTCCACTTGCCTGGATGAGTGCAGCTCCAACAACACTCAAGAAGCTCGACACCATCCAATACAAAACAGCCCACTTGATTGGCACCCCATCCACCACCTTAAACATTCACTCCCTCCACCACCGGCGCACCGTGGCTGCAGTGTGCACCATCTACAAGATGCACTGCAGCAACTCGCCAAAGCTTCTTCGACAGCACCTCCCAAACCCGCGACCTCTTCCACCTAGAAGGGCAAGGGCAGCAGGCGCATGGGAACACCACCACCTCCAAGTTCCCCTCCAAGTCACACACCATCCTGATTTGGAAATATATCGGCCGTTCCTTCATTGTCGCTGGGTCAAAATCCTGGAACTCCCTCCCTAACAGCACTGTGGGAGCACCTTCACCACACGGACTGCAGCGGTTCAAGAAGGCGGCTCACCACCACCTTCTCAAGGGCAGCTAGGGATGGGCAATAAATGCTGGCCCACATCCCATAAACGAATTTTTAAAGAAATCTATTGCACTACCTTCATCAACCCTCTGTTACTTCATCAAAGAACTCAATCAAATTAGTCAGAAACAATTTGCCTTTAACAAATACATGCCGGCTGTCCCTTATTAACCCATGCTTCTCCAAGTGAGAATTAATTTTGTCCTTGACAATGGTCTCGAGTAGTTTCCCCAGCACTGGCGTTAGGCTGACTGGCCTTCAGTTGCCAGCTTTATCCTTCTCCCCTTTTTTGAACAAGGGTGTAACATTTGCAGACTTACATTCTGCAATTATATAGGGCCCTGGTGAGACCGCACCTGGAGTATTGTGTACAGTGTTGGTCTCCTTACCTAAGGAAGGATATGCTTGCCATAGAGGGAGTGCAACGAAGGTTCACCAGACTGATTCCTGGGATGGGGGGATTGTCCTATGAGGAGAGATTGAGTAGACTAGGCCTATATTCTCTAGAGTTTAGAAGAATGAGAGGCAATCTCATTGAAATATACAAAATTCTTACAGGGCTTGACAGGGTAGATGCAGGGAGGATGTTTCCCCTGGCTGGGGAGTCTAGAACCAGGGGTCACAGTCTCAGAATAAGGGGTCGTCCATTTAGGACTGAGATGAGGAGAAATTTCTTCAGAATCTTTGGAATTCTCGACCCCAGAGGGCTGTGGAGGCTCAGTCGTTGAGTATATTCAAGACTGAGATCGGTAGATTTTTGAATATTAAGGGAGAATCAAGGGATATGGAGATAGTGCAGGAAAGTGGAGATGAGGTAGAAGATCAGCCATGATCTTATTGAATGATGGAGCAGGCTCGAAGGGCCAAATGGCCGACTCCAGCTCCTATTTCTTATGTTCTTATGTAATCCTCCAGTCCTCTGGCACCACCCCATATCCAAAGAGGATTGAAAGATTGCATAGAATCGACAGCACAAAAACAGGCCATTCGACCCAACTAGTCCGTGCCGGTGTTTATGCTCCACACGCATCTCCTCCCATCCAATCTACATCATCTCAGCCTTTCAGTATATCTTTCTAAGGTACTTGTTTTGTTTTTAATTCATTCACGGGATGTGGGTGTCGCTAGCAAGGCCAGCATTTATTGCCCATCCCTAATTGTAGGGGGTATGATTAAGAAGTTTGCAGATGATGCAAAAATTGGCCGTGCGGTGGATAATGAAGAAGAAAGCTGTAGACTGCAGGAAGATATCAATGGACTGGTCAGGTGGGCAGAACAGTGGCAAATGGAATTCAATCCGGACAAGTGTGAGGTAATGCATCAAGGGAATACACAGTAAATGATAGGACACTGATAAATGCAGTGGGACCTTGGAGTGCATGTCCACAGATCCCTGAAGGTAGCAGGACAGGTAGATAAGGTGGTTAAGAAGGCATACGGGATACTTGCCTTTATCAGCTGAGGCATAGAATATAAGAGCAGGGAGGTTATGCTTGAACTGTATAAAACACTAGTTAGGCCTCAGCTAGAGTACTGCGTGCAGTTCTGGTCAGCACATTACAGGAAAGATGTGATTGCACTAGACGGGGTACAGAGGAGATTTACGAGGATGTTGCCTGGACTGGAGAATTTTAGCGATGAGGAAAGATTGGATAGACTGAGGGTTGTTTGCTTTGGAACAGAGGAGGCTGAGGGGAGACCTTATTGAGGTGGACAAAATGATGAGGGGCCGAGATAGAGTGGATAGAAAGGACCTATTTCCCTTAGCAGTGAGGTCAATAACCAGGGGGACTGGACTTAAAGTAATTGGCCGGAGGTTTAAAGGGGATTTGAGGAGAACTTTTTTCACCCAGAGGGTGGTGGGGGTCTGGAACTCACTGCCTGAAAGGCTGGTAGAGGCAGAAACCCTCATCACATTCAAACAGTTCTTGGATATGCACTTGAAGTGCCGTAACCTACAAGGAAAGTGGGATTAGGCTGGATAGCTCTTTGTTGGCTGGCACGGACACGATGGCCCGAATGGTCTCCTGTGCTGTAAATTTCTGTGATTGTCTCGTTTCTTTTTGAAAGCATAAGAACATAAAAACATAAGAACATAAGAAATAGGAGCAGGAGTAGGCCAATCGGCCCCTCGAGCCTGCTCCGCCATTCAATAAGATCATGGCTGATCTGATCCTAACCTCAAATCTAAAGAACACAAGAAGTAGGAGCAGGACCCGGCCACTCAGCCCCTGGGCCCGCTCCGCCACCCACAGGGCCTCGACCGATCCGAACTCAGCCTCATGTCCAATTTCCTGCCCGCTCCCCGTAACCCCTGATTCCCTTTACCTCTAGGAAACTATCTATTTCTGTTTTAAATTTATTTAATGATGTAGCTTCCACAGCTTCCTGGGACAGCAAATTCCACAGACCTACTACCCTCTGAGTGAAGAAGTTTCTCCTCATCTCAGTTTTGAAAGAGCAGCCCCTTATTCTAAGATTATGCCCCCTAGTTCTAGTTTCACCCATCCTTGGGAACATCCTTACCGCATCCACCCGATCAAGCCCCTTCACAATCTTATATGTTTCAATAAGATCGCCTCTCACTCTTCTGAACTCCAATGAGTAGAGTCCCAATCTACTCAACCTCTCCTCATATGTCCACCCCCTCATCCCGGGGATTAACCGAGTGAACCTTCTTTGTACTGCCTCGAGAGCAAGTATGTCTTTTCTTAAGTATGGACACCAAAACTGTATGCAGTATTCCAGATGCGGTCTCACCAATACCTTATATAACTGCAGCAATACCTCCCTGTTTTTATAATCTATCCCCCTAGCAATAAAAGCCAACATTCCGTTGGCCTTCTTGATCTCCTGCTGCACCTGCATACTAACTTTTTGATTTTCTTGCACTAGGACCCCCAGATCCCTTTGTACTGCAGTACTTTCCAGTTTCTCGCCATTAAGATAATAACTTGCTCTCTGATTTTTCCTGCCAAAGTGCATAACCTCACATTTTCCAATATTGTATTGCATCTGCCAAATCTCCGCCCACTCACCCAGCTTGTCTATATCCCCTTGTAGGTTTTTTATGTCCTCCTCACTTTCTACTTTCCCTCCCATCTTTGTATCATCTGCAAACTTTGATATGTTACACTCGGTCCCCTCCTCCAAATCGTTAATATAGATTGTAAAGAGTTGGGGACCCAGCACCGACCCCTGCGGAACACCACTGGCTACTGGTTGCCAGTCCGAGAATGAACCATTTATCCCAACTCTCTGCTTCCTGTTAGATAACCAATCCTCCACCCATGCCAGAATATTCCCCCCAATCCAGTGATTTTTTATCTTGAGCAATAATCTTTTATGTGGCACCTTGTCGAATGCCTTCTGGAAGTCTAAATACACTACATCCACTGGTTCCCCTTTATCCACCCTGTACGTTATGTCCTCAAAGAACTCAAGCAAATTTGTCAGACATGACTTCCCCTTCATAAAGCCATGCTGACTTTGTCCTATTAAATTATGTTTATCTAAATGTTCCGTTACTGTCTCCTTAATAATAGACTCCAAAATTTTACCCACCACAGATGTTAGACTAACTGGTCTATAATTTCCAGCCTTCTGCCTACTACCCTTTTTAAATAAGGGTGTTACATTAGCAGTTTTCCAATCTGCTGGGACCTTTGCTGAGTCCAGGGAATTTTGGAAAATTATTACCAAAGCATCCACAATCCCTACTGCCACTTCCCTCAAGACCCTAGGATGTAAGCCATCAGGTCCAGGGGATTTATCCGCCTTGAGTCCCATTATTTTACTGAGTACCAATTCCTTAGTGATTTTAATCGTATTTAGCTCCTCCCCCCCTAGAGCCCCCTGTTTGTCCAGTGTTGGGATATTCTTAGTGTCCTCTACCGTAAAGACTGAAACAAAATATTTGTTCAGCATTTTTGCCATCTCCATGTTTCCCACCATTAATTTCCCGGTCTCATCCTCTATGCTATTTGCCTCAACCACTTCCTGCGATAGTAAGTTCCACCTCCTTACCACTCTCACTTGCGGTCACAGCTTCTGCTATCTCCCCATCTGGACAGGGTGACTTGTTAACTTTGAGTGATGCTAACCTATTTAGCACCAACTTTCTATCTATTTTCATCCTATCCAATACCTCTACTCCTCCCCTCTCCTCTACTTTGACACTAACCTTTTCTGTTTCATTTTAACCTCTATTTCCTTTGTCGTCCAGGGAGCTCTAGCTTTGGACGCCTCATCTTTCTTCCTTATGGGAATATGCTTGGTTTGTACCCGAACTATAGAGTCATTGAGTCATAACGGCACAGAAGGAGGCCATTCTGCCCATCGAGTCCATGCCGGCTCTCTCTAGAGCAATCCAGTCAGTCCACATTCCCCCGCTCTATCCCCGTAGCCCTGCAAGTTTATTTCCCTCAAGCACCTATCCAATTTCCTTTTGAAAACATTGAGTGTTTCCGCTTCCACCACCCTCGTCAACAGCGAGTTCCAGGTTCTCACCACTCGCTGCGTAAAAAAAGTTCTTCCTCACATCCCCCCTGTATCTCTCGCCCAAAACCTTAAATCTGTGTCCCCTAGTCCTGGTACCATCAGCTAATGGGAACAGCCTTTCTCTGTCTACCTTATCCAAACCCGTCATAATCTTGTACACCTCTATCAAATCTCCCCTCAACCTCCTTTGCTCCAAGGAGAACAACCCCAGCTTCTCCAACCTAACCTTGCAGCTAAAATCCCTCATCCCTGGAACCATTCTGGTAAAAATCCTCCTCTGCACCCTCTCAAGGACCTTCACATCCTTTCTAAAGTGTGGTGACCAGAACTGGACGCAATACTCCAGTTGTGGCCTAACCAGCGCTTTATAAAGGTTCAGCATAACTTCCTGTTTTTGTACTCAATACCTCTATTTATGAATCCCAAGATCCCATGGGGGAAATATTCGGTTGCTTTGCGCCTCCCGTTAGCGCCCTAAGAGGGCGCTAATGGGGCGCAAAGCAACTAGCGCCTGGGCGCGGCGATGTTTGCGCCGCTCACAAAATTGACTAGACATTTTGCAGCGGCGCTAAACACTACCGCCACGATCTCCTGTGCCCGCAGATTGTGACGTCAGTTGAGCGTGCAATGCCCCGGTAGCGCCCCCTGCCTTACCACCTGCTGCTAGCAACGACAGGTTGAGGGGAGCGTTTTGCAGTCGGGAAGGGACTGGGGGAGCGCTATTTTAAGGCGACCGCTTCCTGCCTTTTTTTGTCGGTGACATTTTTGCACCACGCATTCTGAGAGAGAGAGAGACTTCTGGAGAGATTCAACGCTGTGTGAAGGAGTTTTGGGTACTGAGCAGCACTTTGCAGGTTCATTTTGCTTTGACCTTCCTTGTATCGATTTAGAAGAGACTATGGGGGCTGCACTCTGAGCTCTTTCCCTGGGCCTCGCCATTGTTCTTTCCTGCAGATTTGATGTACAGGTCTCTCCAGGCCGAGATTCAAGGCTGCAATGAGCAGGGTGTGGATGGAGAGCAAGATCGACCCTCCCCTTTAAGAACTGGCCGGCGCCAGTGTGTCTGTGTTCCATTGCTGACTGACATCACATGAGCTTCGCCAGCGCTCTGAGTTAGCGCCTCGCTCCTTGGCGTTAGCGCCTTAAGATAGATGTGTAGCGCCTGATTTAGCGCTCCAATCAAATCCAGGGGTGATAGAAGCCAAGTTTGCAGTCGGAGGCGATATTTAGCGCCAGGCGCTTAACTTTGCGCCCGGCCGAGAATTGCACCCCAAACGGGGCGATACTGAATTTCTCCCCCCATATGCTTTGCTAACTACTCTCTCAATATGTCCTGTCACCTTCAAAGATCAATGCACATGAACCCCCATCTCCGCCTTGAAGGTCTGCCTGTACTCACTGACTGTTTACCTGGCCAATCTTTGTTACCAACCCACCTGTGCTCGATCCCTTCTCAAATCACTGAAATTGGCTCTCTTCCAGTCGGCTATTTTCAACTTTGATTTTTCTTTGTCCCTTTCCATAACCACTTCAAACCTAATTATATTATGATCACTATTGCCCAGATGCTCGCCCACTGAGCTTTTTGTGGTATATATCAATGATCTAGACTTGAATATAGGGGGTATGATTAAGAAGTTTGCAGCTGATACTAAAATCGGCTGTCTGGTTGATACTGAAGAAGAAGCTGTAGACTGCAGGAAGATATCAATGGACTGGTCAGGTGGGCAGAACAGTGGCAAATGGAATTCAATCCGGAGAAGTGTGAGGTAATGCATCTGGGGAGGGCTAACAAGGGTATACACATTAAATGGTCGGACACTGAGTAGTGTAGAGGAACAAAGGGACGTTGGAGTGCATGTCCACAGATCCCTGAAGGTAGTAGGCCAGGTAGATAAGGTGGTTAAGAAGGCATACGGAATGCTTGCCTTTATTAGCCGTGGCATAGAATACAAGAGCAGGGGGGTTATGTTTCAACTGTATAAAACACTAGTTAGGCCTCAGTTAGAGTACTGCGTGCAGTTCTGGTCACCACATTACAGGAAAGATGTGATTGCACTAGAGAGGGTACAGAGGAGATTTACAAGGATGTTGCCGGGAGTAGAGAATCTTAGCTATGAGGAAAGACTGGATAGGCTGGGTCTGTTTTCCTTGGAACAGAGGAGGCTGAGGGGAGACCTTATTGAGGTGTATAAAATTATGAGGGGCCTAGATAAAGTGGATAGAAAGGACCTATTTCCCTTAGCAGAGAGGTCAATAACCAGGGGGCATTGATTTAAAGTAATTGGTGGAAGGTTTAGAGGGGATTTGAGGGGAAATTTCTTCACCCAGAGGGTTGTGGGGGTCTGGAACTCACTGCCTGAAAGGGTGGTAGAGGCAGGAACCCTAACCACATTTAAAAAGTACTTGGATGTGCACTTGGGATGCTGTAACCTGCAGGGCTACGGACCAAGAGCTGGGAAGATGGATTAGGCTGGATAGCTCTTTGTTGGCCGGCGCGGACACGATGGGCCGAAATGGCCTCCTTCCGTGCTGTAACTTTCTATGATTCTATGAATCAAGGGATATGGGGATCGGGCGGGAAAGTGGAGTTGAGGTCGAAGATCAGCCATGATCTTATTGAATGGCGGAGCAGGCTCGAGGGGCCGAATGGCTCCTGTTCTTAGTTGAGCATTTCCCTTGGCCTGTCCCAGACTGAGCCCGGAACCTGGGGCAAGGCTGCAGGTTTCAAGGGGAACAGCGTCCAGTCACAATTACTGGGACGTTCAGCTGGTGGGTGGTTAAAGGAAGTAAGAACTCCCGGGGCAGTCGGCCCTGGCTCATGGGCAGCACTCTCGCCTCTGAGTCCGAAGGTCGTGGGTTCAAGCCCCACTCCAGAGACTCCAGCACCAAAATCTAGGCTGACTCTCCAGTGCAGTACTGAGGGAGCGCCGCACTGTCAGAGGGGCGGTACTGAGGGAGCGCTGCACTGTCAGAGGGGCGGTACTGAGGGAGCGCTGCACTGTGGGAGAGGCGGTACTGAGGGAGCGCTGCACTGTCAGAGGGGCAGTACTGAAGGAGCGCTGCACTGTCGCAGGGGCAGTACTGAGGGAGCGCCGCACTGTCGCAGGGGCAGTACTGAGGGAACGCTGCACTGTCGGAGGGGCAGTACTGAGGGAGTGCTGCACTGTCAGAGGGGCAGTACTGAGGGAGCGCTGCACTGTCGGATGGGCAGTACTGAGGGAGTGCTGCACTGTCGGAGGGGCAGTACTGAGGGAGCGCCGCACTGTCGGAGGGGCAGTACTGAGGGAGGGCTGCACTGTCGGAGGGGCAGTACTGAGGGAGCGCCGCACTGTCGGAGGAGCAGCACCGGGGGAGTGCTGCACTGTCGGAGGGGCAGTACTGAGGGAGCGCCGCACTGTCGGAGGGGCAGTACTGAGGGAGCGCTGCACTGTCGGAGGGGCAGTACTGAGGGAGTGCTGCACTGTCAGAGGGGCAGTACTGAGGGAGCGCTGCACTGTCGGATGGGCAGTACTGAGGGAGTGCTGCACTGTCGGAGGGGCAGTACTGAGGGAGCGCCGCACTGTCGGAGGGGCAGTACTGAGGGAGGGCTGCACTGTCGGAGGGGCAGTACTGAGGGAGCGCCGCACTGTCGGAGGAGCAGCACCGGGGGAGTGCTGCACTGTCGGAGGGGCAGTACTGAGGGAGCGCCGCACTGTCGGAGGGGCAGTACTGAGGGAGCGCCGCACTGTCGGAGGGGCAGTACTGAGGGAGCGCTGCACTGTCGGAGGGGCGGTACTGAGGGAGCGCCGCACTGTCGGAGGGGCAGTACTGAGGGAGCGCTGCACTGTCGGAGGGGCGGTACTGAGGGAGTGCCGCACTGTCGGAGGGGCGGTACTGAGGGAGCGCCGCACTGTCGGAGGGGCAGTACTGAGGGAGCGCCGCACTGTCGGAGGGTCAGTACTGAGGGAGCGCCGCACTGTCGGAGGGGCAGTACTGAGGGAGCGCCGCACTGTCGGAGGGGCAGTACTGAGGGAGTGCTGCACTGTCGGAGGGGCGGTACTGAGGGAGCGCTGCACTGTCGGAGGGGCAGTACTGAGGGAGCGCTGCACTGTCGGAGGGGCAGTACTGAGGGAGCGCCGCACTATCGGACGGGCAGTACTGAGGGAGTGCCGCACTGTCGGAGGGGCAGTACTGAGGGAGCGCTGCACTGTCGGAGGGGCGGTACTGAGGGAGTGCCGCACTGTCGGAGGGGCAGTACTGAGGGAGCGCCGCACTGTCGGAGGGGCAGTACTGAGGGAGCGCCGCACTGTCGGAGGGGCAGTACTGAGGGAGCGCCGCACTGTCGGAGGGGCAGTACTGAGGGAGCGCCGCACTGTCGGAGGGGCAGTACTGAGGGAGCGCTGCACTGTCGGAGGGGCGGTACTGAGGGAGTGCCGCACTGTCGGAGGGGCAGTACTGAGGGAGCGCCGCACTATCGGACGGGCAGTACTGAGGGAGCGCTGCACTGTCGGAGGGGCAATACTGAGGGAGCGCTGCACTGTCGGAGGGGGAGTACTGAGGGAGCGCCGCACTGACGGAGGGGCAGTACTGAGGGAGTGCTGCACTGACGGAGGGGCAGTACTGAGGGAGCGCCGCACTGTCGGAGCATTCCCGCACTGGCTGCCTCTTCCCACCCGCTCACTCACTCACTCTCCTGCTGAACTCTCGAGTGCGCCAGGAAGTTCTCAGCCCTCCGCCAGTCCGCAGGGGCTCCGAGACCCCCCGAGCTCCGGTGCTGCCTGGCGCGCGGTGCTGGCCAGCCCGCGGACACGTGAAGCGCCCTGGAGTTCCCACACGGCACAGGAACCGAGTCCTCGCCTGCCGGCCAAGCCCCCGGCCAGGCGGAGTCCCCGGTCAAGCCTGCGGCCTTGTCCCCCCCAGCCCAATGTCCTCCTGCAAGTTAAATTCAGGCTGGGCCTGAGACAGGCCAAGGAAACTCCATCACCAAGATGGCGGCGGCTGGACGGCCTCCATCACGAAGATGGCGGCGGGCGGCCCTCCTCACTAAAATGGCGGCGGTCCGCGGCCTCTCTCAACAAAATGGCGGCGGTTGGCCGGCTCCATCACCAAGATGGCGGATGCGGATATGTCCTTTCCCAAGATGGCCGCCGGCGGTCTCTAATTCCGGCGGAGGCCCGCTCACAGCGGCGGGGGAAGCCCGGCTGTAGCGGGTTAGTTACCGAGGCACCGGGCGGGCCGCCAGAGTAAGCGGTTTCTCCCTCCGCGGGGACGGTTTTAGGCGGAGCCGGCAGCGGCTTTCACAGCACCACAAAATGGCGGCCGTTAGCTACAAAATGTCGGCCTTCAATCACAAAATGGCGGCGGCCCGCCCCCTTCACTGTCAGTCAACTGGTTACCAACCCTCCCGGATTGGCCTGGAGGCCGCCCGGATTTAAAGGTGTATCTCTCCCCAAAAGAACTTCCCCCCGCCCTGGTCTCTGGAACACAATCATAATTTTATAATATTTCTGTGGTTTTGTAAAATTGTTTTTTATTTTTTAGTGATAAAAATATGACAGAAAGCTTGTTTGATTAGATGATTCTTTATTGTTAATTAATTGAAGGCCAGCCAATCGGAGGCAGTGAGATGGCGGTGACCCTTGGCGACGGCACTCTTGTGCAACCAATGACGGAGGTAGTGTGTCAAGTGAGGCAACCTCCAGGAATCTCTCCGACTGGAGTTGGCAACCTGTTCCCCCCTTCCAATATGCCCCACGGCCCTGGGTTAGAGAGAGGGGGGGAAATCAGCCAGGGTTCCTGCTCCTGATCACTGCCCAGTGACCCCTGGGTTAGAGAGAGAGGGGATATCAGCCAGGGTTCCTGCTCCTGATCACTGTCCAGTGATCCCTGTGTTAGAGAGAGGGGATATCAGCCAGGGTTCCTGCTCCTGATCACTGTCCAGTGACCCCTGGGTTAGAGAGAGAGGGATTAAATATGTGGGGTTATGGGGATAGGATGGGATATGATATGTGGGGTTATGGGGATAGGATGGGATATGTTAGGGGGAATTAAATACGTGGGGTTACGGGGGTAGGGTGGGATATGTGTACTGTGGGGATTAAAGCAGGGACAGGGTACTGGATTTGGATGATCAGCCATGATCGTATTGAATGGTGGAGCAGGCTCGACGGGCCGAATGGCCTACTCCTGCTCCTAGATTCTATGTTTCTATGTTTCTATGTTTCCTGATCACTGTCCAGTGACCCCTGGGTTAGAGAGAGAGGGGAAATCAGCCAGGGTTCCAGCAGACACCAGCCGAGGGTTGATTTGATAGAGGTGTACAAGATTATGATGGGTTTGGATAGGCTAGATGGGGAAAGGCTGTTCCCACTAGTTGATGGTACAAGGACTAGGGGACACAGATTTAAGGTTTTGGGCAAGAGATACAGGCTGCGGCAGATCAGAGGAAGGGGTCAGTGCAGCAACAGGCTGCGGCAGATCAGAGGAAAGGGTCAGAGCCCTCCCACCGTCGGGAAGAGCTCGCAGCAGCCTTCTCAGAATTTAAAGGGGGCCGCCCTGAGAACGGGCGGCGCTGTACAGTAATAAGTTTAGGATAGGTTTCCAAGTTTATAGTTTAAGGTTAAGAATAAGTTTATAGTTTTAAATAAGGTTAAGTTTGTAGTTTAATTTTTAACAGAAAATGATAAAATGATGGGAGCTTTAGAGATAGGTTTAGTTAAAGTTTATTCAGCGAACGTTGAAGTTTACGTGAGGCGAGGTCAGGGGACCCGCTCACCCTTCACAAAAGCCAGAGACTCTTGCGAGGCTGGCTACCTCATTCTATCTGATCACAGGAACCAAGGAAGGATGGAACGAATTCTAGTATTGCTCGCGGCAATCGGATGTGGATTGGCCTATCGAGGCCGCACCAAGGATGTCGTGGTGTTTGGATGCTCCGGGGACACGGCCCCCATCGCGGTGGATGGGACCGGAAGACGGGAGGCTGAGGAGACCACCACCTATTTCCACAAGGGAAGGTGGCCAGGATGGCTGGGAACGAACTCGACTGAGTATTCTAGCACATCGGGGTTTGCCTACCAAGAGACTTCTTTAATGTGCCCCAAAGTAAGGATCATCGCACCCAGGATCAGCGTCACCGTCGGCAAACGGATTTGTTTGACTTGTAATGGGAATGTCCCATTGAGCCGATGGTGGTGGCTGCGAAAGCTGAGCAAAAACATGAGGAACTCTTCGGTCGAGTGGGAACGACTGGGTAATAATACCCATCGGACAATTACGGGGACAAACGGACAAGTGAGAGTCTGTTGGGACAAATGGTGGGAACCGGATGAGGGAATTTATGTATGCATGTGGGGGTCAAAGTACGCTTGCCCCAAAGGCATCTCCATATTTTTCATTAACCAATGGCAGGATAACGGACAGGGGATGAGGTGGGATGCGAGCACCAGGGGGTGCGGAGCCCCATACTCTTCGATCCCGGTAAATGCCACTGAGCTCATTACGCGCCCACGCAAAGCCCCGCCCACGATTCCGGTGGTTCTAGCTGAAGAGGAAGGGTGCCCTAAAACTAGTAAGGGACCCGGGAATGGTTTGGTACTGGTCCCCACAGACCAGATACTATTTCAGGGGGTACATTACGCGGTGGCCTCGGTGATTTTAAATCTCACCGAGGTGCGGTTACCAGAGTGGTGCCCCAAAAAGACGGAACAGTTATATCAGGTCCTGCTGACCAAGATGTTCAGACAATTTTACGAATTCGATTTCGCGGAAATTGATAAAACAAGTTTGTACACCGCACCACGTGAAGTTTCTGATCAAGTAGGGAGGCAAAGAAGGGGTGTAGTGAACGACGCGTTCACTGCTTTTAACACGGGTACATCTGTGGTCAACGCTCTAGACAGTGTGGAGCTGCAGACCCAGATTAATGGTTTAAAGACACAATTAAAAGACATGCTAACAGATGAGAATAAAGTGGTAGGGTCGGGTTTACACGAGGACCAAGCCATGACCCTCCATTTAAAGGAAATTATAGCAGAGTTGGAGAAACACGCGAGTACGGTAAATGCCCTGATTAGGGAAGATCGGAATGCATCCGATCAAGCTGCGCAGAATGAGGTGTGCGTGCTTTACGGGGCGTGGTTACTGGGCGAGGGCCGCAGTAATTTGGAGGATTTAAAACAAGGTTTGGTCCCGTCCTGGATAAGTAACAAACACCTGCGGGCGCTCCACCCTTTTCAGAACGCATTAAGCCCGTGCCAGCTCAGGCTAGCTTCAGAAGCATACCCAGTCCCCGTGGACTGCGGACGATCAAACCATACTATCATGGGTATAGTACTACGTATGCCGGTTTTGGGCGACACAGCAAAGCCCGCCCCGGTGTATCGGGTAGAGAACATTGGTGTCATTCAGGGGGGAGCCCACATTCGCTATGCAGCGGTTCCACCTTACGTCATCCGCTGGGAGCAAACGATGACAGGTACAGATCTCTCTGGTTGTCGTGGCAGGGGAGCACACATAATACTGTGTCCCCAGCACTTGAATGCCTTTTTAACACCACAGTGCGGGTTCAGAACGGCTGGCGCCAAGTCCATGAATTGCACCATGGAGGCAATGGCACAAGATCATGTGCCTCCGCAGGTAGCATACATCGGGGGTGGAACATATTGTGTTACCACTGCAGCGCAACACTACCAGCATGGAAACCGTAGCCGGTGTCCGGTGAGTGACAGCAGTTTCTGTTTCAAACCCAGGGCGGAAGTTCAAGTAGCACAACAGCGAATTGTCCCAATCCCTGAACCATCCACTGTTCATCTAACAGTAAAAGAGAATTTCACCGACCTGCAGCGATTCGTCGCGCATTTCGGATACCTCATTCCCCCTCTCCCTGAACACCTCACCAAGCTTTTAAAAGCCGTCGCGGTGTCACAAAAACATTTTTACACATTAGAACAGAAAACTGTCGAAATAGGGACCGACATTCTGGATATAGTAATTCCACCGTGGTGGAATCTGTTCACCAATATTGAAGTACCTTCATGGATCAGGATAGCCTCCCACATTTTAGTCGTATGCCAAGTTTTTATTGTAGTGTACCTATTGGTCGTACATTGTAAAAGAGACAAGCGCCTCACCAAGCATGAAAACACGGGAGAGTGGCGAGAACGTTACGTGCGCGTGCACGATGAGAGCACCGTGTAATCGGAAAATGGCGTCACTCCCGCTCGCCACGTGCGCCGCGAAAGTTTGTACTCGATCATGATTTTCAAAGACTGTAAACACGTTTGGAACTCGACATGTTTTAAGAGTTGGTATTGATTATGTTGGTGATGGTGTTGTAGTTAAAAATGATTGTTTGGTTTTGGGTTCTGTTTTTCCTTTCCCTGAATAAAAAATGTGAATATACAGGTGATACGAGAGGCGTCGGCCTGGTTACGCCGGGAAGGAAAACAAGTGGTGTAAGTTTAAAGGCAAATGATGCCTACGGTGCTATAAAGTGTAATTTTCTTGGGAAATAAGGACGACACAAAGACCCTAGATAGTTTAAGTTATGGGATTAAAATTTTCTGGATTCAGAGAAAATTGAGATAATATTGCTCACCAGAATATTTTTGATACGATAAGCGGAGTTATTCGCATCAACAGGAGGGACTGTAGAATTCGCAATATATCGCGATTTTACTAATAAGGAGAAAACACTTAGTTTCGTTCAAACAGCTTTTATTTCAGCAGAATGCTGTCAGGTTTCAAAGTGGACACAAGCAGCTTGTAAAATGGCCGCCGCACCTCGTGGCGGAACATTCTAGACTTTTCGAAAGACAGACAAGATGGCGTTCCAATAAACATTTGTGCGAGATCGATTAAGACTCAGCACATTGAAGATAATACACGAGACATCATGGGTTTACAGTATACACATAAATACTGAAATTGGTCTCCCAGGTACGAATGAAAGCTATTGTACCAAGTAATCAAGAGCCCATCCAAAGACATTAATATGTAAAATCCCAACGACTCTACGATGAGAGAGCCGTTAGCGGGTAGTTTACAGAAAACACTTGGAAGCCCAAAAACCCCTCCAGGGAGAACACCGACCGATTAAACAATGGGAGAAATATTAACAGGTACTCAGACATTTACGAGTAGCCCCGAAACCCATTAAAACGGAGATCACCCTATACAAGACATTTGAGCGCCAAACCCTAACAAAAGGAAAGACATTAAGGTTGGGCGGGAAACGGAAGATTTTTCACTATAATTACAAGCTCCAACCGTCCGTCTTTCTCTTATCTTGCTGGTGTTCATCCTCGTGGTTGCTCCTGTGTTCTTGACTCGCCGTCTTGTTCCTGCTTGCCTCGTGTCTCTTTTAAAAGACTGTTGAACTTTGTGATCCGCTCGGATCTACCTCGTGTCGTGTCACGAAGACCTGTGTTGATAAACGGTATCGGAACCAAAGGCCCGAGAAGAGATGAGATGAGATGGGAAGAGACGAAGACCATACTTATCGCCACGGTCAGTAAGCCCCGACCGCGCCTGTAGGTCGAATTGACATTTTTCCTTGCCAGGAAGACTTCTTCGAACTTTGCAGAACGGACACAGGAAGATTCTTTTTCTTAAGTATTGACTGGACTTTGAAAACCACCAACACAGATCTTCATAACAGCAGACGCTCCAGCCTGCTAGCCGGAGCAGAAACGAGTAAACAAGTGGGGCCAGGAGACCCCCTGATCGACACGTGGGTGCTGCGGTGAAAAACATCCGATCAGCTATTCGGAATTTCACCGAGTTATCACGAGTGGTGAGCATGAGTCTCGAATCCTACGAATCTAGCTAGGACAGATATTGATAGGGGAGGGTTTCGAGTATTAAGGATAATTGTAATGTGTGCCCCCATTTACGATGTGTCGTTCGTTCCTCGTTTCCCTGAAATTAGTTACATAACTGCGTGTAAGATTGTACTGTCATTAATCTGTGCTTATGACATGTATTTCATAATCTTAAGTATTATGCAATAAAGATTTTCCATTTCGTACCATTCAACCGAGTCTACCTGAGTTTCATCTCCATTACTGCTCTCGCATCTAAGT